>CAUYUJ010016864.1:206077-213948 GCA_963575745.1 Prorocentrum cordatum | reverse complement strand
GTGTGTGTGTGTGGTGTGTGTGTGTGTGTGTGTGTGTGTGTGTGTGTGTGTGTGTGTGTGTGTGTGTGTGTGTGTGTGTGTGTGTGTGTGTGTGTGTGTGTGTTTTTGTCTTCCCCCCCACTTCCCATATTTTCCCATATTTTCCTGGGAGTCGACGCTTAATTGTGTCTGTGTTTTTGTTCCCTCCTGACAGAGGGCGGAGCGACGGTTTCCCCCGCGGCTTCCGCCGCGGGGAGGCAGACGAGAGGGACCAGCGCGGGCGCCGGCGCCCGCGGCGGGCTGGCGGCCGAGCGTCTCCCTGCACGCGCCACGGGCCGGCCAGCACAGGGTCACGGCTGACGGGAGGCGGAGGAGGAGGAGGAGGAGGAGGAGGAGGAGGAGGAGGGCCGGATGAAGGGAGCGAAGGAGAGAGAGGAGAGCAGAGAGTAGTGAAGGGAGGAGAGGAGGAGGAGGAAGGAGGAGGAGGAGGAGGAGGAGGAGGAGCAGAGAGGAGGAAGAGGAGCAGAAAGGAGGAGGAGGAGGAGGAGGAGGAGGGCGAACCTCCCATCGGCAACACCCCTCCGGGAAGAATGGCACGCAGAGAGCACCCCTCCAGGAAGAGAAGCACGAGAGGGGAAGAAGAGTAGAGGAGGAGGAGGAGGAGGAGGAGGAGGAGGAGGAGACCAAGACCAAGAGGAGGAAGAGGAGGATCTTGTTGGTGATATCATGTCTCTGGGACAGCAGTAGCCCTCCGATCCCCCTGGAAAACCTCAGGGCGCCAAAATGTGAAGGCGGAGGAACCCAAGACATCCAAACTTCCTGGCCCAGCTCCTAAGTCCTAACTGGAAGACAAGTTTGCGCTGGACGTGCGAGCGCGCGCCGCACGCGTGCCACGGGCACACCACACAAAGCACATACACACGCGCGCGCACTACCTGGATAAAACCCGAAATGCAGTAACGCCTATTCGCTTCAGCCGTGGAGGTACTCGGCGCTGCCGAGATGGGCCAGCTCGGGAGGAGGAAGGAATGAGGGAGAGGAGAGCTGGGAGGAGACGAGAGGACCGAGTACGACCATGAGGAGAGGCCCCTTGGTTTTCAGGTCATGTCTGGGCTCCGCGGCGGCCGTTCGAAACGATCTGGGCACCCCTGGCACGCTCGCGGCGAGGCGCAGCCGCTGAAGGCATCCCGAGACTGGAAAAACGCTGGGAAGCGACGAGAACGCCCGAAGACCTCAAGTCGCGACGTCGACCCCTGGACGGGGCGGGGTGGAGAGCACAGGGCCGAGGGGGAATGGCTTTGGACGCCCGAAATGGGTACGGAAAAATGGGAACTGTGCCCATCAGCACATGTTGTCCAACACCAACAGCGGCCACCATTGGGCGGGCGGCCTTCTGTCTCAAAGGGACAGCGCCTGTGGCGACGCCGACAGCGAATCCTGTTCAGAATGGACAAGAACTGCTATTGGGCTTTGCCTCCATTGTCTGTCCTTCCTTTTCTTTCGACAGAGCTTGGGCCATTACCCGCCCGAAGAGTCAGCGAACTAAAGGCCAGGGAGGCAATAGTGGTATATAGGAGGTCAGGTCAGAACTAGCGAACGAAGGTCAGGTGAACTGGTGTTGGTCTTAGAACCCATTGTGTCCGCACCGATTTCTGGACATCATTTTACCGATCCCTATCCCCTCGGGCGTGGCCTGGGCCCCACTGGCCGATTTACCCCCCCCCCCGATGGGGATACAGGCTGCTCCATTCGGATCTCGAGGGGCACATCCCCAACTGCGGTGGTGGGATGGTGGGGATCGGCTTGGGGATTGCAATGCGGACCAAGACCCCCGACGTCATGAATCTTTCATGACATGAATCCCCAACAGTCTGGACCCCTTCCCCGGGACCCGCTTTTCATCCCGACTCGGCTCTTGACGATCCCGAGGGCCGGCAAGGGCCCCCCGGAGGCCGAAAACACGAAAAGCATCCAGACACGACTTCTTCATGACCCACGGCAGTCCAGGGACGAGGATCGGCGAAGCGATACTGCATGTCGGTCCCCCCGAGATGACGGGGAAGCGCAGCGAGGGACGCGGGGAGCAGCCCCCTCTCGACGAACGAACCACTCACACCCATGCCCATGCCCACAGGGGGGATCGGAGGAGGAGGAGGACTGGCTACTGTCGATGCGGGTGCGGGTTGTCGGACCCCGCGGGGGGCTCCCGCTCGAGCGGGGGCCCCCGCCCCGCAACACGCACCCACAGCCCTCTCCGCCCCCCCCCTCCCCTTGGGAGCATGTGTGCTGTTCCTTCGTCACCTCTGGCGCCTGCACCGCCGCTGCACCCCGCGAGGGCACCGCCGTGGCCGCCGGGGCGCCAGCCGCGGGCACCTGCGCCGCGGCCGGTCCGCCGCTGGGTGGTCTGCGGATCGCCTTTCCTTCCGAGCCGCCTGACGACACCGCACAGTCGCGGCGCCGCGGCTGGCCTGGCCGCCCAGCACAGCCTCCTCCTCCTCCTCCTCCTCCTCCTCCTCCTCCTCCTCTCTCCTCCTCCTCCTCCTCCTCCTCCTCCGCCCTCCTCCTCCTCCTCCTGCTCCTCCTCCTCCTCCCTCGCCCTGAGGTAGACCCGGCATCGCCCGAGATGCCCCGCCTTCAACTTCCCAAGAAGAATGTTGCCAATGAGTAGGAAAAATGACTGTGCGAAGCACCACGCTTTCGCGCAGGAGTTATCCATGATCATCAGGGCTTGATCTGATCACGAGTCCTAGGCGAGCCAAGGCAAACCTAGGTAGGTCAATCTAAAAGCAATTATGCACGAGTGCAGTCACAAAATGGCATGAACGAATGGACTGGATTCCATCATTCGCTCCACCGTTGCGCTCCTTGACTAGCTTGCGCTGCTCATTGTCGCACCAGTCATCCACACACCGATGGATGCACAAGGCTCGAACATCAAGCGCCTGGCATTCCCAGCCAGACCTGTCACTCATGGCATCATTCAGAAACGCGGCAAATGCTGGTAAGCCTGCAGGTGCAGGAATGCGAAATGAATACGGAGCATGCCTCCCAGCAACACTGGGATATGTCCACGGCAGAAAGGAACTCTTCAGCTCTCCTGCTCCTGCGCCGCAGACAATGCACAAGCAAGGACGGGCCAACCACTTTTTGTCGCCCCGCACGCGGTGTTGCGCAGCAGTGCCAGTCGGATTCGCGCGACGCCCACGGGCGGTAAAGGACCGACTACTAAATCCAGAGCTAGAGGTACAGCTAGAGCTAGAGGGAAGACAAAAAGCTAGAGGACTACAGCTAGAGGTACAGCTAGAGCTAGAGGACTACATCTAGAGGGAAGACAAAAAGCCTAAGCTGAAGCCACAGCTAATCACACAGCGAGTCTGCTTATGATGTTGAAAAATCAAACACATGCCAAATCTACAGCTGAAGATAAGATTTCAGCCCGAACCCGAAAATTAAGCTGAGCCAAGCCTAAGCCAAAGCAGGCACTGAATCATAAGCTGAAGCTACAGGTATAGTTGCAATGGAACCTTGAAGCCATGACCAGGCGAGCTACCTAAAGAAAATGTAAAAGCCAGAGTCAAAGTCAACGCCAACACAGAATCATCGAACATTTGAAATTGTTGTTGCATCGCAAACGCTGGGATCTAAGAACCGGGATGAGGAGCCCCCTCCACGAATACAAAGAAAGACGATCTCGGGCAACACGGCTTGGGAGGGTGAAGCGAGTGCAGAGGGCCAGCGAGTGCAGAGAGCGACGGACACTAAAAAAATGCTGGGGCGCACGTGCGCGCCGAAGGACCCAAGTTATCTGGCTCTGGACCTTCGGGGCGCTCCGAGCGCTAAGCACGCGCTACGCGTAATAGTCTACATCAGCAAAGCGTCGCCCCCCCCGAGCCCGCGACTAGTTCTTCATTCCCAACCCTCCTTGGTTGGGTATTCGTTTTGAATAGAGCACCGTGGTCGCGTCCTTCTCCTCCCGCCTGCCGCCTCCCGCCTCCCCCTTGTCTCCTCTCGCCGTCCTTGGGGGGCTGCGATCTGTGAAACTGTCGCCACTTTCGAGGGCTGCTGGGGAGGCCAGCAGAGAGGGCACTCACCGCGGATCCAAACGGGACCTCGCCGTCCCTGGGGGGCTGCGATCTGTGAAACTGTCGCCACTTTCGAGGGCTGCTGGGGAGGCCAGCAGAGAGGGCACTCACCGCGGATCCAAACGGGACCTCGCCGTCCCTGGGGGGCTGCGATCTGTGAAACTGTCGCCACTTTCGAGGGCTGCTGGGGAGGCCAGCAGAGAGGGCACTCACCGCGGATCCAAACGGGACCTCGCCGTCCCTGGGGGGCTGCGATCTGCGAAACTGTCGCCACTTTCGAGGGCTGCTGGGGAGGCCAGCAGAGAGGGCACTCACCGCGGATCCAAACGGGACCTCGCCGTCCCTGGGGGGCTGCGATCTGTGAAACTGTCGCCACTTTCGAGGGCTGCTGGGGAGGCCAGCAGAGAGGGCACTTACCGCGGATCCAAACGGGACCTCGCCGTCCATGGGGGGCTGCGATCTGCGAAACTGTCGCCACTTTCGAAGGCTGATGGGGAGGCCAGCAAAGAGAGCACTCACCGCGGATCCAAACGGGACCTCGCCGTCCCTGGGGGGCTGTGATCTGTGAAACTGTAGCCACTTTCGACGGCTGCTGGGGAGGCCAGCAGAGAGGGCACCCACCGCGGATCCAAACGAGACCTCGCCGCCCCTGGGGGGCTGCGATCTGCGAAACTGTCGCCACTTTCGAGGGCTGCTGGGGAAGCCAGCAGAGAGGGTACTCACAGCGGATCCAAACAAGACCTCGCCGTCCCTGGGGGGGCTGCGATCTGCGAAACTGTCGCCACTTTCGAGGGCTGCTGGTGGGTCCTGCGGAGCGACGCGCCGCGCGGACCTGAGCGGGACCTCGCCGCCCCTGGGGGTCTGCGATCTGCGAAACTGTCGCCACTTTCGAGGGCTGCTGGTGGGTCCTGCGGGGCGAGGCACCGCGCGGACATGGCCGGGACCTCGCCGCCCCTGGGGGGCTGCGATCTGCGAAACTGTCGCCACTTTCGAGGGCTGCTGGTGGGTCCTGCAGAGTGAAGCACCGCGCGGACCTGAGCGGGACCTCGCCGTCCCTGGGGGGCTGCGATCTGCGAGACTGTCGCCACTTTCGAGGGCTGCTGGTGGGTCCTGCAGAGTGAGGCACCGCGCGGACATGAGCGGGACCTCGCCGTCCCTGGGGGGCTGCGATCTGCGAGACTGTCGCCACTTCGAGGGCTGCTGGTGGGTCCTTCGGAGTGGAAAAAAAAGAAAAAAAAAAAAAAACAAGGGAAAGGAAAAAAGAAAAAAAAAAAATAAATGCACCCGCGCGGATCCTTAGCCGGACCTCGCCGTGCCTGGGGGGGGGGCTGCGATCTGCTTAACTGTCGGCACTTTCGGAAGCCCGTGCGGGGCCTGAGCGGTAGACCTCGCCGTCCAATGGGGGCAAATCCGAAGATTCCGCTGCAAACTGTCTCAATTTTGGGGCCCTTGCTGGTGGGTCCTGCGGAGTGAGGCACCGCGCGGATCTGAGCGGGACCTCGCCGTCCCGGGGGCTGCGATCTGCGAAACTGTCGCCACTTTCGAGGGCTGCTGGTGGGTCCTGCGGAGTGAGGCACCGCGCTGATCTGAGCGGGACCTCGCCGTCCCTGAGGGGCTGCGATCTGCGAAGCTGTCGCCACTTTCGAGGGCTGCTGGTGGGTCCTGCGGAATGAGGCACCGCGCGGACCTGAGCGGGACCTCGCTGTCCCTGGGGGGGCTGCGATCTGCGAAGCTGTCGCCACTTTCGAGGGCTGCTGGTGGGTCCTGCGGAATGAGGCACCGCGCGATCTGAGCGGGACCTCGCCGTCACTGGGGGGGGTGCGATCCTCGAAACTGTCGCCACTTTCGCAGGGCTGCTGGTGCTCCATCCGGAGTGAGGCCAGCCCGCGGATCTGAGCGGGAATTCGCCGTCCCTGGGGGGCTGCGATCTGCGAAACTGTCGCCACTTTCGAGGGCTGCTGGTGGGTCCTGCGGAGTGAGGCACCGCGCAGATTTGAGGTAGACCTCGCCGTCCCGTGGGGGCTGCGATCTGCGAAACTGTCGCCACTTTCGAGGGCTGCTGGTGGGTCCTGCGGAGTGAGGCACCGCGCGGACCTGAACGGGACCTCGCCGTCCCTGGGGGTCTGCGATCTGCGAAACTGTCGCCACTTTCGAAGGCTGCTGGTGGGTCCTGCGAAGTGAAGCACCGCGCGGACCTGAGCGGGACCTCGCCGTCCCTGGGGGGCTGCGATCTGCGAAACTGTCGCCATTTTCGATGGCTGCTGGTGGGTCCTGCGGAGTTAGGCACCGCGCGGATCTGAGCGGGACCTCGCCGTCCCTGGGGGGCTGCGATCTGCGAGACTGTCGCCACTTTCGAGGGCTGCTGGTGGGTCCAGCGGAGCGAGGCACCGCGCGGACCTGAGCGGGACATCGCAATCATTGGGGGGCTGCGAGCCTCACGAATGCCGCTCGCAGAAGTAGATGCGCCCATGTCACGTCATCACCTCCGTATAACGCTTCCCAATATACTCATGCCCCGCATTGCGCAGGGGTTGGGTACGTCGCTAGGGTACTGTATGTAAGTGGGGCCTCTGTATGCGCCATTGGGGCTACGGTGTCCCCAGAACTTTGGCTGTTAGCCTTTTCTGTGTCATGATCGTAAACAAATCCGCATGTTGATTCGGAAATCAGGTTGTGATTAATATTGAGTACAGCTTGACAGTATGTGTTCAACATTCGGGGGATGCATTTCTGTGTCCGCCACCATGTTTGGATACGTCTTCACCTACACATGAAGTGCCTCTACGTGGACCACAAGCAATGAATCAGTGCAATATCATTCGATGTACCGAAAAGCCATGTAAAACAATGTAGCGTAATGTAAAGCGATGTGAAGCAATCCAGGGCAACGCACAGCAATTCAAAGCAGCGCCAAGGAGTGCAAAGCCGTGCGCCTGACGGCAAGTGTCGGCTCCACTGGTCGGCCTGGGCCGAAAGCATCAGCAATACATTAGCCTTCGGAATCCACATACCGCAGCCTGGCGTCGCGGGAGCGACAAGTAAACTCCGTTACCTCGCGCGCGGTCCCCGTCCGTGGATATTAGCGAGGCAAAACTTGCTCCGCGGCAATGCGGGGACCCAGCTTTCAGAGCAATGGGTTGCACCAATACTTTAGCAGTGTGTGCAAACCCACATGTGTAACCCCATGTACATGGATGCCTACGCGCGCGCGCGCAAGTTCCTCAGAGGCCCCTCAGAGCCTCCTCAGACAGTCCTCTTAGGCTTGTAAAAAAGGGTATGAGGAAGCTCTTCAGGGGCTCTTCAGAGGCTTCCCTGAGGCTCTTGAAAGGCTCTTCGGGTGCTCTTAATTAAGACGATATCCGAAGGCTCTTCAAAGGCCATCAAGAAGCTCTCAGTAGGCGGCCAAGGAGGTTCTGATAAGGCTCCTCAGTGGCTCCTCAAAAGCTTCCCAGACGCTCGTAAGAGGCTCTTAAGAAACTCGTCAGGGGCTCCTCAAAAGCTCTTCTCAAGATCTCAAGAATCTCACACCCCCCACGGGACACCGAGAGCCCCAACGGGATGTTGCTCAAATCTGCGGCGCCTTGGGTCCAAGCTGCGGTCGCGCTACAACAAGGCTGCTGCTGAGCGAATCGGGCACAAAAACGGCGGGATGTTGGGAAGCCCGAACGAGACACGCAAAGGCCTTCGTGCCTCCTCGAGGCGTTATTGTAGTTGGCAGGGTTCTGGTCGCAACGGTGGCGAAGGCACGCCGAGTCCCGCAGGCTACGGACGCAGTGCGCAGACACGGAGCACTGACGCGGTCCCCGCTGG
>CAUYUJ010016864.1:176077-198577 GCA_963575745.1 Prorocentrum cordatum | reverse complement strand
CGGCGGCCAGCGGCTGGGGGTCAGGCGCCGGGGTGGCGCTGGTCGCGGGGCGGGGGACCAGCGGCGTGGGCAGCCCGGCGGCGGCAGCGCCAGCGCCCCAGCGCAGCGCGGCAGCCATCGCCGGGACCGCGAGCAGCGCAGCCAGCAACATGGCGGCCGCGCCTGTGGAACGTCCCTGCTCCCTTCGAAGAGAGAGGGGGCTCGGCGCGCCGCCGCGCCAAAAAGGCTTGAGCGTGCCCCTTCCTCCTTCTCTGACCTCTCACCCTTTTGAGCCATACGAGCTGCCGCATCGAACTGCCAATCACAGCGCGCCTCGAGGCCCCGCGGCGCGGCACCGTGATGGTGGCCCTGGCGGCAGAGGGGCGAGCGAGGAGGAGGGGAAGCGGTTGCGTACGTTTTCCGTGGCAGAATCTAAGGCGAGGTGCCACGAGCCTAACACGAAGCCCAGCCCCCACACGGGCCCCCCAGGACACGGCCCTCGGGGCGGCGTTCGAAACAAGACAGGTGGCTCTCGGGTCGTCCACTTAGGCCCTGGCCCCCCAACGCGGCCCCCCGTCTAGCTACGCGTGAACAGCCCGACCCTGCCCAAAGGCGGGGCAAGCCAGCACCTCTTGGACGCCCTAATTTTCTGGGATGACTGCGGTCCGGGGTAGCGCCTATTTGGGCCCCCGAGGCACGAACCCGTAGCTGCCCCGGACCGTCCCCAGCCCCGATGACTCGGGAGGGCTGGACGCCCGAAGGGTCCGGGATGACTCCGGCCCGGGGCACCTCCGAGTTGGGCCCCCGAGGCGCGAATCGGCAGCCAGCCCTGCCCACCCCCCGCCCTCCCCAGACCCCCGACGTCATGATTTTTTCATGACGTCGACCCCCCGAGGTCTCGACCCATTCCCCGGGACCGTCTTTTCGTCCTGAGTCGTTTTTTGACGCTCCCGAGGCCCGGTGAGGGCCCCCAGAGGCCGAAAACTGAGGAAAACCGCCCGTCGTGATTTTTTCATAACTCGAGGGGGTCTGGGTCATATGATTCGGAGCTCTGAGCCTCTGAATCCTGGGGATCCTCCAGCCGGCTGCAGCGCGTGACCTGGCAGGCCGGCGGGCTCGTCGGCGGCGACGCCGGCGGCGGCCACTCCGCGGGCGGCGGGCCGCCGAGCAGCATCCTGACGGGCCTCGAGCTCGTCCCCGTCCCTGGCACTGATGGGGGGCCACACGCGAGCCCTACCCCTACCCCCCACGACTTCTGAGGGGGAGGGTGGGGCTCACTTCGCTCGGGAGCTCCCAGACGAAGTGAACCCCCCCCTCCCCCTCCGGAATCGTGGGGGGTATAGGGCAGGGCTCGCGCGTGGCCCCCTCGCTGACGAGCCCGAGGGCGAGGACAATCTTGGGGGGATGCACCGTCAGCAACCGAGGGAAGCCTCAAGATCGGCGTCGCCACGAGGCGATGCCAGTCACAGGGATCGGGACGTGTTCCAGGCCGGCAGCGTCCTCCCGCGCGCCGAGAGCGGGCCCCCGCCGACGCGCCCCCGCGCGGCACCGGCGCCGGCGAGGCCCGGCCGCGAGGCCGGCGGCTCCGCGGAGAGGCGGACCTTTTGGACGGCGAGATCCCAGACCTCCTGCTCCAGATTTCGTAATAAAGGGAGGGGGGTCTCATTTCGGGGGGGGGTCGCTTCCAAGCTATCTTGGAGGGCCTGGGGGGGTCTGGGGACGATGTTTGGGAGGGTTCTCCCACGGGGGGGGTCTGAAATGGCTTGTCTTGGAGTGTCCAGACCCCCTCCCTTTTACTACGAAATCTGGAGTACGTATTGAAACGTTCGATTCTAAGGATTCTCGCTGTTTGCGGCCTCCGGGGGGGCCTCGCTGGGCCCCGGTACCGTCAAAGAAACGGCTCGGGATGAAAGACTTGACTAGGGGAGAGGGTCGGGACTTCCAGGGATCGCATATCGAAAAAAGCACGACATCGGAACACTGGAATCTAGACTCACCCTGAGGTCCTGGCGTGACACATGTTTCGAGTCGGGC
This sequence comes from Prorocentrum cordatum, assembly GCA_963575745.1. Taxonomy (NCBI): domain Eukaryota; class Dinophyceae; order Prorocentrales; family Prorocentraceae; genus Prorocentrum; species Prorocentrum cordatum. The sequence goes on along the minus strand of CAUYUJ010016864.1, from coordinate 196,564 downwards.
GTTTTCAACTGATTTCTGGCCCCGGGGCCCTCACGGATCGATCGGGATCGAAAATTGGCGCAGAAAGATGAGGTCCCAGTCTCTGGTCGTGATTTTTCGAGATGTTGCAGTCTTTCGTATCGTGAAAATCGAAACGGAAATTCTTCTCCGTTCTCGGCCTCTCGGGACCCTTACCAGGCCTCGGGGCCGTCAAAAAACGACTCGGGATGGAAAACTGCAAGTAGTACCAGGGAAGTGGTCGAGAGGTCGTCGCCCATGTCTCGAACAAATCGGGACGCCAGATGTCTGGGTAGACTCAGACAGACATGCTCGCGTCGGGAAAAAAACACGGCGGGAGGTTTCTGGCCGTTTTCGGCCTCTGGGGGCCCTCGCTGGGCCCCTGGGACCGTCCAAAGCCGACTCGGGATGAAAGGCCTGCCCTGGGGAAGGGGTCGGGACCTCTGGTTCCTCTCCTCTCCCCTTATCGCCTCGTCGTTCCTTCCCCCCTCCGCGTTCGTGTCCTCGTCGTCGTCGCCCTGCGAATTTTGAGGATCCAGCGCGGGGTTACCCCTGAGCCGACGCCCAGCGCCCCGCACGGCGTCTTCGTGGCTGTCCCCTGTTGGAGGCGGAGGCCCCCGGTGCCTCCCGCGCCTCCAAGGCCAAGGACCTTATCCGGCACCGGCTCGGCAGGCCCCGGAGACCCGGCAGGGAAGAAGTCAAGACGTCGGGAATCTGGGGACACGTCCACCGCCCCTGGCCTGGCCCGTCCTCCAGGCCCAGTAGCGGTGTGCACGGCGTCCTGGCTTGGCCATGGTCTGAAACTGGAACATACGCATTGCCTGTGGCGGGCCGTCTTTCGATCCCAGGGCTTCTTGAGGGTCGGGGACGACGTCGGGATGGTGTGGTGTACGTATTTTGTCCGTCTTCCGGGAGAACAGCAAAAAATGTATACACCAGGATCCCGTATACACCAGGATCCGCTTTCCTGTGCAAGTGTGCGTGCAGGGCCGGAAAATGCGTCGGTGTATAGAGTTCGTTTCCCTACACGGGGGCACATAAGCCGCTCCCAGAAGCAGGAAGGGCCAGGCTGGCCCAAAACTCTGACGTCGTGACTTTTGTCACGGCGTTGACCCGCAGAAGTCTCAACCCCTTCCCCAAGACGGGCTTCTCTGAAGGGGAACTGGAACACACAAATAAATACACACAAATAAAAAGATTCCCCATATTTTCCCATATTTTCTGGGTTTCTGTCTTCCCCCCCACTTCCCATATTTTCCCATATTTTCCTGGGAGTGGACGATTAATTGTGTCTGTGTGTTTCTTTCCCTCCTGATTCTCCTCCGGAGCCGCGTTCTGACGGCCCCGGCGCTCGGCGAAGGGCCCCCGAGAGCCAGAAATCGCCCAAAGCCTCCCGTCGTGTCCTGTTTCGCAGCGCGGAGGCGGGGCGGGGACATGTACAGAACTCGTTGCCCGAACCTTGGGCTTGGAGTACCATGTGGGATCTGGTCTAGAACAGAAGCATAGCGCAGACGGATCCACCTTTTCTCCGACTGTGCACTGCGCCGAACGCAATGGCCTCGTTCTCTATAGACGTATGCACCCCGAATGCGCATACATACATACATATACATATACATATATATATATATACATATATGTACACGCGCAACGACACCCAATGTGTCTATAGACGCTTGTGGCTAAAAAGTCAAAAAGCGGTATTTGGCACAGTCCCGAGATGTTGGTCTTGTAGAAGCAGGTAGACTTTACCCTCCAACCTTGGGCACATCAAGCGGCTGCACCAGCGCCTTGAACTCTGGGAGCATCTGAGAGGGTGCCTTTGGTCCGCGCAGCTGCGACCACTTGGCCTGCAGCTCCGCGAAGAGCGCCTCCTCCTGGGTGGCGCGGGGCCGAACGGGCGCGCCAGAGTGGCAGTACTCCCTGCATCGGCTCTTGATCTCCTCCAGCGCCTCCTTTCAAAGCTCGGTGGCAACTCATGGGAGCCTCCCATACCATCTTGCTGGCTCTTGCGAATCGACGCTAATCGACCCTGATCGACCCGAAGTCCACGCTAATCGACGCTGAATCGACGCTACCTGATGCTATATCGGCACTTTCTCATCGATTACCAAACGCTAGCGCGCGATTGTGCACCCTCCCTAAAGGTGGAACTCCAAAGACTCATTACAAGGCGCCCATGATTTGCGACCGAACTAAAAGTTAAAAGGCGGCATCAACAGAAACTTTCGAGGGTCCGCGGAGGGGGGCTCAGCGCCGATCCAAGAAAAATCCGCGCGGAGCTCAAGAAGTTTACGCTTGTGCGGCTCTTTCTTCTCCGATCCTTCGTGGCCACCATGCCAACAGTCTGCGCCGGCTTGACCAGCTCGAGCGACTCTGCCGGTGGCTCACCGACCTGCGGAGGGGTCCGTGCAGGTACGCAGTCATCCAGCATGTGCTCTGGCTCGGGCTCGAACCTCAAGGACGCGTTGGCCGCGTCCTCCAGCGGGATGCCCTGCGGCATCAGGGCGGCAAGCTTGTCGGCCATGGCCTTTTCTCGGTACGCGTTGGCCGCGTCCTCCAGCAGGCCACCCTGCGGCATGAGGGCCGCGAGCTTGTCGGCCATGGTCTTCTCTTGGTCCGGGCATCTGTGCGACGCAGCGGGGTCGGACACCGCACTGCTGGCACCGGCGCCTCCCACACCCTGCGGCTCGGGACTGCCGCTGGAGGCGTCGGCGCCACGTGCCCTCCGCAGCTCGTGTATCCTCTCCAGCCGCGAGGCGCCGTCACTCGAGGCATTTCCACTGCTCGACGTCGCGCCTGCTGGCACAACGGCCTGCTGGACGGGCTCGCGCGGAGCCCCTCGGCGGGAGGCCAGCGTCGCTGCACAGTCGCTGCGCTGGAGGCGCCAGAGCTCCTCGTAGGAGGCGTCACCAGCCGCCGCAGTGCGGCACGGCGCAGCCAGCGCGACCGACGGTGGCGCAGCGCCATGGCCGCTGCCATCGCTTCGCGGGCGCTGCAGCTCGCTGGTGGCGGCGCCGGTGCACTGGGCAGCAGAGGCCTCGGGGGTGGGCACCACGGGCGGCGCGGGCGGCGCCGCCCTCTCCGCATGCGGGGGCCACTCCACGCGCACGACGGCGGGAGAGGGCGAGGCGGGGTCTGCAGTGCAGCGGGGGCTGCTGGGCGCGACGTCCGCCTCCTCGCGTGCCACAGCAGAGGCCGCGCCGCGTGGGCCGCCGGACGGGTCCGCCTCGAGCTCCGCCAGGGCCGCCGCCGCGCGCTGCTCGCGCAGAGCGGCCATCTCCTCTCGCCGCACCTTCATGCCCAGCACCTGGGAGCGCCTGTCCTCGCGGTTGGGGTCGCGCCCAGCGTCCCACTCGGGCACGTAGTTGCTCACATCCTGCATCTCCAGCGGCTGGGGCTCGAACGGCTTCTTGGGCGCGGCGGGTGCTGGCCCTGCGGCCTTGACGCCCCGCCGCTCCCGCAGCGCCGCCAGCCGTGCCCTCCGCCCTGCGCGGTCGGGGTCAGAGGCGGCAGCCCCAGCGTCCTCCGCCGGTGGCTCCGGCTCCGCGCCCCATTCGGCGCCATCCGCGTGCCGCTCCACCCGCTTGGCCTTGAGCTGCTCGAGCCGTGCCCTCCGCCCCGCGCGGTCGGGGTCCGAGGCGGCAGCCCGAGCCTCCTCCGCCAGGGGCTCCGGCTCCGCGCCCCGCTCGGCGCCGTCCGCGTGCCGCTCCACCCGCTTGGCCTTGAGCTGCTCGACGTGGATGCGCCGCATCCTCGCCGCAGCCCCACCGAGGATGGCGGTGGCGCCCAGGTCCTCCTCGGGTGCATCCGGCGCCGGCACCCCTGGCGCGTCCGCGGCGGTGCCCGAGGCAGGGCGCGGCCAGCGCGGGGGCGCTGGTCGGTCGGCTGCGCCGCCCTGCCGAGCCTCTGCGCCGCCGGGGGCGCCCGGCTGCCGCTCGGGGCGCGAGCGGGCGGAGGACCAGTGGCCGGCGAGCGCCTGCTCGACGAGCGGCGCGGGCGCGGGCGGCGCTTGCGCCGAGGCCGCCTCCGCCCCACCTTCGGTGGCAACGCATGGGAGCCTCCCATACCATCTTGCTGGCTCTTGCGAGTCGACGCTGATCGACGCCGATCGACGCTAAGTCGGCGCTAACTCATCGCTAGATCGGCGCTAGCTCATCGACACGCTCGTCGACGCCAGTGCACTCTAAAGCAGAATTACGAGGGTATACAGGCCTCCGATGATTTGGTACCGAGACCACTCTGGTGGGCTGGGCCGTCCACGGCGCCCCTCTGCGGCGCGGGCTCCCTGGCAGGTGCGGCCACGTCTGGCGAGGAGCTCCAGGTGCTGACGATCTCTTGGAGACCGAGCGCCCCAGTGACGCTCAGGCTGAGGCGCAGCTCATCCTCGAGCCCCTCCCACGCGCACGCCTCAGCCGCCACGGCCGCCTCTGGTGTCGGCGCCTGCGTGTCACCACGCCGCCTCCCCGAGGACCTGGTGGTTGCCACCAAGTCCTCTGGGAGCACCTCTCCGCGTGGCAGAATCTCCCGGTCGTCCTCGCGCAGATGGGCAAGAGCTGATGGAGAAGGCAGATGACGGACGAGGGTGGAGTTTATCGCCGTGGGGGTCACCAGGGTGCAACCAGTAGGCCTCCAAAGGATCGAAAACGGGGCCCGAGGGGATCACTGACGACGGCGCTGACGTGGGTCAAAGTCCTCATGGATGCTTCTTGGGGTCTCTTCGAAGCTCTCTCGGGGGCGCTTGGGGAGCAGTTTAGGGGCCTTTGGGGAGCCTCTTGGGGGCCTCTTGAGAGCGTCTTAGGGGCCTCTCGGGGCTTCCTGAGGGCCTCGTGGGGGCCTCTGTGGGTCTCTTGGGGGCCTCTTGGGAGCCTCTTGGTTCCTCCTGGGAGCCTCTCGGGGCCGAGGGCTCGAAATGTCCGTTCTGGTCCCTCGTCGGGGCACCCTCTCGGAGCCGTCTTGGGGGCCTCTTGGGCCGTCTTGGAGGCGTCTTCGGCCGTCTTGCCCTCTTGGGCCGCTTTGGGTCCATCCTGGAGCCCTCTTGGGCCGTCTTGGGGCAATTGGGGGGGCCCCTTGGGTCGTCTTGGAGTGTCGGGAAGCGGAAGCGAAAACGCCGAACTGCTTCAAAAAATTATGCAAACGGAGTTCCCCACATAAAGATATTAACGATTTCGTGGGACCCATGGGGTACGACAACATCAACACGAAGGATAAGCTAATCGAGCGACTAAGTACGCACGAAAGGGCAGACGAAAGAAAGGCAGAGGGAGGACAATTGCTCAGGAAACGAAGCCTTGTAAATAGTACAGTGTCTTGATACCCTCCTCGCTCTGGCGGGGCCCCGCTGGAAAGGGGGAAGGGCTACGAAACCTGGTAAAGAGTAATGCTTTCCGCGACCCTCCTCGTTCAAGCGCGGCCTCTCTGGAAGAGTGGAGGGAGGACACGAAACAGTGTAAACTGCATTGTTTTCCGATACCCTCCTGGAGGAGGAGGAGGAGGAGGAGGAAGAGGATAAGATGGATGATTGTGAAGAGCATCATCATATCACTATGATGATGATCGTCATCATCATCATGATCCTCATCATCGGAATCATCATAACCATCAGCATCATCATCCTCATCATCATCAGCATCATCATCATCATCATCGTCAGCGTCATCGTCATCATCATCCTCGTCGTCGCCATCCTCGTCATCATCATCATCGTCATCATCATCACCATCACCGTCCTTGGCATCACCATCATCCGCATCATCGTGGACGTCATCATCATCAGCATCATCGTCGCCATCATCATCAACAGCACCAGCAACGCCAGCATCAGCAGCAGGATCGTCATCATTACCAGCATCTGCATCATCATCCTTGTCGTCGTCGCCGTCGTTGTCATCATCGTCATCGTCATCATCATCATCATCATCATCGTCATCAGCATCAGCATCACCATCATAATCGCTTTTATCAACATCGTCATCGTCCATCATCCTTATCGCCATCGTCATCGTCATTGTGAACAGCAGCATAACCATCGTCATCACCATCATCATGATGGAGCTTTCCTCATCGCAGAACTCCCCCTCCTCCTCACCCTCCTCAGTGGGAGTAGTAGGACGTGAGATGGATAGGTAATGTTCTCCCCTCCTCCTGACCCATGTCACTGGGAGGTGCACGAAACCATTTAAATAGTATGGGTTTCCGATACCCTCCTTGCTCAGACGGGGCCTCCCTGGAGGGGTGGGAGGGGCACGAAACCATGTGTAGAGCTGCGTTTTTTGTTCGGGTTGAAAGGGTTTTTGTTTAGGGTTGGCGCGCTGCGGAGGCCCCAACCCGAAAAAAAAAAAAAAAAAAAAAAAACGAAAAAAACCGGATGGCGAGTTTTTTATGGGTTGGGAGGGTTTTTTTCGGGTTGAAAGGGTTTTTTTTTGGGGGGGGGGGGGGGGGGGGGTCCGGGTTGTAGTGGTTTTTTCGAGTTGGGCTGCGGAAATTGGAGGATTCAGGGGAGGAGCTCTCGTAGTGCCTCGTCGTCGTCGTCGTCGTTGTCGTTCGCCGTCGCCGTCGCCATTGCCGTTGCCGTCGCCGTCGCCGGCGCCGTCGCCGTCGCAGTTGCCGTCGCCGCTGCAGTCCAAAGTGAACCACAGTGGGCAAGGAGAGGAGGGTGGTCAGGGTATTGAGCTCTTCTGGATATCATTTTGGAGCATGTTCGCGTGCAACACATTAATTGCAACACAACGCAATACAATTCTCCAGCACAAATCGTTTGCAATACAATTGCCCCAAATCTATTGCACCACCCCCTTGCAGCTGGACCCCCTTTTGGGTCGCCCAGATGAACATCCAACCCAAGAGCCCAGGAAACCAGGATCCCAGGAACCGAGGGACGCAGGTCCTGGGTTCTTGGACTCTTGGACTTAAGCGTAAGAATTCAGAAACCCAGGAAATCAGGAACCCAGGAACTCAGGAATCAGAAATCCAAGAACCCGGGAACGCAGGAACCCAGGAACCGAGGAACCCAAGAACCCAGAGACTCAGGAACGCAGGAACCCAAGGATCGAGGAATTCAGGAACCCAAACCCAAAAATACAGGAACCCAGGGATCAAGGAACCCAAGAACCCAAGAACTCAGGAACCCAGCAGCCCAAGAACGCAGAATCTCAGGAACCCCAAACTCAAGCACCGAAGTACCCAGGAATTCAAGAACCCAGGAACCCAAGACCGCAGGAACTCAGGAACCTAGGAACCCGAGAACCCAGGAACCCAGAAATCCAAACTCAAGAACCCAAGAACCCAGGAGCCCAGGAACCCAGGAAGCCCAGGAACCCAGGAACTCCAGAATTCAGGAATCGAGGAACCGAAGAACCCAGGAACCCAGGAGAGCAGGAAGTCAGGAACCCAAAAACCCAAGATCTCAGGAAGCCAGGAACCCAGGAACCTAAGGACTCAGGAACCCAGGAACCCAAGAACCCAGGAACTCCGGAACCCAGGAAGCCAAGAAACCCAGGAACCCAGGAGAGCAGGAACTCAGGGACCTAAGAACTCGAGAACTCAGGAAACCAGGAATCCAGGAACCCCGGAACCTAAGAACCCAGGACCTCAGGAACCCACAAACCCAGGAACCCAAGAACCCAGGAAGCCAGGCACCCAGGAACCAATGAACCCAAGAACCCAGGGACTCAGGAACACAGGAGCAGGGAACCCAAACCCAAGGACCTAGGAACGCAGGAACCCAGGAATCGAAGAACCAAGGAACTCAGGAACTGAGGAACGCAGGAACGCAGGAACCCCAGACCCAAAAACCCAAGAACCCAGGAATCCAGGGACCCAAGATCCCAGGAACTCAGGACTCAGCAACCCAAGAACCGAGGAATCCAGGAACGCGCAAAACCAAGCACCCAGGAACCCCGAAACCAAAGATCCAGGAACCCAAGAACCCAGGAAGTCAGGATTCCGGGGAAACCAAGAACCCAGAAAGTCCGGAAGTCCAAACCCAAGAACCCAGGAGCCCAGGAACCCAGGAACCCAGGAATCCAAGAGCGCAGGAACCCAGGAACCCACGAACCCAGGAACTGGGGAACCCAAGAACCCAGGAACACAGGAACCAAGGAACCCAGGAACCCAAGAACCAAGGAACCCTTGAACTCAGGAACCCACGATAACCTCAGAACCCAAGAACGCAGGAACCCGGGATCGCAGAAACCAAAAAAAGCAGGACCCAGAACATCAGGAACCAAGGAAGTGAGGAACCGAAGAACCCAAGAACCCAGGAAGCCACGAACCTGGCAACTCAGGATATCGGGAACATAGCCAGCCAGGAACCCAAGAAAGCAGGAACCGAGGATTGCAGGATCCCAGGAACCCACAAACTTAGGGACCCGAGATCCAAGGAATCCAAGAGCCCAGAAGCCAAGGAACCCAGGAACATCAAGTGCAAGAACTCAGGGTACCGGGACCTGAGGGACCCAGGAACCCAGCCACGCCAAACCAACGAACCTTTGAGGAGGAGATGGAGGAGGAGGAGGAGGAGGAGGAGGAGGAGGAGGAGGAGGAGGAGGAGAAGGAGAAGGAGGAGGCGGAGGACGAGGGGGAGGGGGAGGAGGAGGAGGAACAGGAGGAGGAAGAGGAGGAGGAGGAGGAGGAACATGAGGTGAAGGGGGAGGGGGCGAAGCGGGCACATGTCGGTCCCCGGGAGCACAGGAATGAACCCACGGCGCGAAATCAAGATCGAGGATGGCTCCGAGAGCTGCTTGGGAATTCCAAGGGCGGATGTCGGGGCTGGGTCCTCACGGGCGGGCGGGTCGGGCGGCGGGCGGGCGGCGGGCCAAGCGGGCGGGACATTCAAGTATAACGCATATGCACCTGATGACGCATGTAACATGTGACACGCGTGGAAACCGAACGGAAGAAAAACGGGTCGGGCAGGCGGGGCTTTAACGGGCGGGCGCGGCAGGCGGCTGGCGGGGCCCGAACGGGGCGGGCGGGCGAGCGGGTCGGGCGGGCGGGACATTGAAAGTATGGCGCAGATGCAAAGTATGACGCGTGTACCAGGTGGCACACGTGGAACCATAATGGGCGGGCGGCGGATTGAGCGGGCGAGACTGTAATGGGCGGGCGGGCCGGGCAGACGGCGGGTCCGGCGGGCGGGACATGCAAGTAGGACGCATGTGCGCAGTATGGCGCATGTACCAGGTGGCGCGCGTGGAACCCTGACGGGCTGGCGGCGGATCGTGCGGGCGAGACACTAACGGCCGAGCGGGTCGGGCGGCGGGCGGGGCCCTCGCGGGCGGACTCGGACGGGTGGGACATTAAAGTAGGACGCGTGTACACAGTATGGCGCATGTACCGAGTTGTACGCGTGGAACCCTGACGGGCGGGTGGCGGGTAACGCACGCGGGAACCCTGACGGGCGGGCGGATCGCGCGGCGGGCGAGCGGCGGGTCAGGCGGGCGGGACGTTAAAGTACAACGCGTATACACATTATGACGCATGTACCAGGTGGCACGCATGGAACCCTCCCGGGCGAAAAGCGGATCGGGCAGGCGGGACCCTAACGGGCGGGCGGGTCAGGCTGCGGGCGGGACCACAACGGGCGGGCGGGTGGCGGGTCGGGCGGGCGGGACATGAAAGTATGGCGCAGATGCCAAGTATGACCCATGTACCAGGTGGCACGCGTGGAACCATCACGGTCGGGCTGCGGGTCGAGCAAGCGGACACTAATGGGCGAGTGGGTCGGGCGGGCGGCGGATCGAGCGGGCGGAACATAAAGTTGGACGCATGTGCACATCATGACGCATGTACCAGGTGGCACGCGTGGAACCCTGACGGGCAAGCGGCGGGTCGTGCGGGCGGGACCCTAACGGCCGGGCGGGTCGGGCGCCGGGCGGGTCTCTGACGAGCGGGGTCGGGCGGGCGGTACATTAAAGTATGACGCATTTACACATTATGACGCATGTATCAAGTGGCACGCGTGGAACCCAGACGGACGTGCGGCGGTTCGGGCAGGCGGGAACCCTGACGGGCGGGCGGCTCGGGCGGCGAACGGGCGGCAGGTCGGGCGGGCGGGACATTCAAGTATGACGCATGTGCACATTATGCACGAGTACGAGGTGGCACGCGTGGAACCATAACGGGAGAGGAAAGTCCCCCATGAGACCCACAGAGCCTCGGTCCTTCAGGTCCGAAGTGTGAACCCGGCTTGAACCTCAACATGAGTTTTGGTTCTTCTCTGGAGATCGGACGCACGACTCAAATGGGCCTGTGAGAGCATCTTTGGAACCATCTTGGAGCATCTCCGACTATCGAGAACAATATTCGACGTCATCTTCGGCTATCTGCGGCTCTCTTGGAGCCGTCTTGGGCGAAAAGGGGCACTCTGACACCTCGCGGGGCGCCCCGCCCAGGTCCAGGGGAAGGGGCAGGGAAGAGGGGTCAACCCCTCCCCGAAGCGGGAGAAGGGGGGTGGAAGAAGAAACTCCCCAAAACCACCCACGCGCTACAGGGTCGGTGGGATGGACACGGTAGGCTTCGCGTCTAGTCGACATGGGGTGCGGTGGGTCGCCCACTCCCTCCGCCTCTCGTCTCCAAGGCAACGATAGCGCTGGCGGAGCCGTTCAAGATTGATCACTCCTCTGGGAAACCGTTCAAGGTTGAACATTCCCCTGGGGAGTGGGCGAGGGGGCGAAGGGGGCACATGTGGGTCCCAGGGAGCACAGGAATGAACCCACGGCGCGAAATCAAGATCGAAGATGGCTCCGAGAGCTGCTTGGGAATTCCAAGGGCGGATGTCGGGGCTGGGCCCTCACGGGCGGGCGGGTCGGTCGGCGGGCGGGCGGCGGGTCGGGCGGGCGGGACATTCAAGTATAATGCATATGCACCTGATGACGCATGTACCATGTGACACGCGTGGAAACCGAACGGACGAAAAACGGATCGGGCAGGCGGGGCTTTAACGGGCGGGCGCGGCAGGCGGCTGGCGGGGCCCGAACGGGGCGGGGGGGCGAGCGGGTCGGGCGGGCGGGACATTGAAAGTATGGCGCAGATGCAAAGTATGACCCGTGTACCAGGTGGCACGCGTGGAACCATAATGGGCGGGCGGCGGGTTGAGCGGGCGAGACTGTAATGGGCGGGCGGCCGGGCAGGCGGCGGGTCCGGCGGGCGGGACATGCAAGTAGGACGCATGTGCGCAGTATGACGCATGTACCAGGTGGCGCGCGTGGAACCCCGAAGGGCTGGCGGCGGGTCGTGCGCGCGAGACACTAACGGCCGAGCGGGTCGGGCGGCGGGCGGGGCCCTCGCGGGCGGACTCGGACGGGCGGGACACTAAAGTAGGACGCGTGTACACAGTACGGCGCATGTACCAAGTTGCACGCGTGGAACCCTGACGGGCGGGTGGCGGGTAACGCAGGCGGGAGCCCTGACGGGCGGGCGGATCGTGCGGCGGGCGAGCGGCGGGTCAGGCGGGCGGGACGTTAAAGTACAACGCATATACACCTCATGACGCATGTACCAGGTGGCACGCATGGAACCCTCCCGGGCGAAAAGCGGGTCGGGCAGGCGGGACCCTAACGGGCGGGCGGGTCAGGCTGCGGGCGGGACCATCACGGGCGGGCGGGTGGCGGGTCGGGCGGGCGGGACATGAAAGTATGGCGCAGATGCCAAGTATGACGCATGTACCAGGTGGCACGCGTGGAACCATCACGGTCGGGCTGCGGGTCGAGCAAGCGGACACTAATTGGCGAGTGGGTCGGGCGGGCGGCGGGTCGAGCGGGCGGGACATAAAGTTGGACGCATGTGCACATCATGACGCATGTACCAGGTGGCACGCGTGGAACCCTGACGGGCAAGCGGCGGGTCGTGCGGGCGGGACCCTAACGGCCGGGCGGGTCGGGCGCCGGGCGGGTCTCTGACGAGCGGGGTCGGGCGGGCGGTACATTAAAGTATGACGCATTTACACATTATGACGCATGTATCAAGTGGCACGCGTGGAACCCAGACGGACGTGCGGCGGTTCGGGCAGGCGGGAACCCTGACGGGCGGGCGGCTCAGGGGGCGAACGGGCGGCGGGTCGGGCGGGCGGGACATTAAAGTATGACGCATGTGCACATTATGCACGAGTACGAGGTGGCACGCGTGGAACCCTAACGGGCGAAAGGCGGGTCGTGCGGGCGAGACCCTAACGGCCGAGCGGGTCGGGCGGCGAGCGGGGCCCTCGCGGGCGGACTCGGACGGGCGGGACATTAAAGTAGGACGCGTGTACACAGTATGGCGCATGTACCAAGTTGCACGCGTGGAAGCCTGACGGGCGGGCGGCGGGCAACGCAGGCGGGAGCCCTGACGGGCGGGCGGATCGTGCGGCGGGCGAGCGGCGGGTCAGGCGGGCGGGACGTTAAAGTACAACGCGTATACACATTATGACGCATGTACCAGGTGGCACGCATGGAACCCTCCCGGGCGAAAAGCGGGTCGGGCAGGCGGGACCCTAACGGGCGGGCGGGTCAGGCTGCGGGCGGGACCATCACGGGCGGGCGGGTGGCGGGTCGGGCGGGCGGGACATGAAAGTATGGCGCAGATGCCAAGTATGACGCATGTACCAGGTGGCACGCGTGGAACCGTCACGGTCGGGCTGCGGGTCGAGCAAGCGGACACTAATGGGCGAGTGGGTCGGTCGGGCGGGCGGCGGGTCGAGCGGGCGGGACATAAAGTTGGACGCATGTGCACATCATGACGCATGTACCAGGTGGCACGCGTGGAACCCTGACGGGCAAGCGGCGGGTCGTGCGGGCGGGACCCTAACGGCCGGGCGGGTCGGGCGCCGGGCGGGTCTCTGACGAGCGGGGTCGGGCGGGCGGTGCATTAAAGTATGACGCATTTACACACTATGACGCATGTATCAAGTGGCACGCGTGGAACCCAGACGGACGTGCGGCGGTTCGGGCAGGCGGGAACCCTGACGGGCGGGCGGCTCAGGGGGCGAACGGGCGGCGGGTCGGGCGGGCGGGACATTAAAGTATGACGCATGTGCACATTATGCACGAGTACGAGGTGGCACGCGTGGAACCCTAACGGGCGAAAGGCGGGTCGTGCGGGCGAGACCCTAACGGCCGAGCGGGTCGGGCGGCGAGCGGGGCCCTCGCGGGCGGACTCGGACGGGCGGGACATTAAAGTAGGACGCGTGTACTCAGTATGGCGCATGTACCAAGTTGCACGCGTGGAAGCCTGACGGGCGGGCGGCGGGCAACGCAGGCGGGAGCCCTGACGGGCGGGCGGATCGTGCGGCGGGCGAGCGGCGGGTCAGGCGGGCGGGACGTTAAAGTACAACGCGTATACACATTATGACGCATGTACCAGGTGGCACGCATGGAACCCTCCCGGGCGAAAAGCGGGTCGGGCAGGCGGGACCCTAACGGGCGGCGGGTCGAGCGGGCGGGACCATCACAGGGCGGGCGGGTGGCGGGTCGGGCGGGCGGGACATGAAAGTATGGCGCAGATGCCAAGTATGACGCATGTACCAGGTGGCACGCGTGGAACCATCACGGTCGGGCTGCGGGTCGAGCAAGCGGACACTAATGGGCGAGTGGGTCGGGCGGGCGGCGGGTCGAGCGGGCGGGACATTAAAGTAGGACGCATGTGCACATCATGACGCATGTACCAGGTGGCACACGAACCCGAACCCTGTAACGCTGACCCTGACACCTGAAGCCGAACCCTCCCCCCCAATTCTGACTCGAACGGAATCAACCGAACGCCCGAAACGGAACGCCCAAACCCGAGCCCCAACCCCGAATCGTAATACCCAAACACGAACAACGTGACCCGCACATCCGAGCCTGAACACCGAAATACGAACCCGAACACCCGAAGTCCAGGTAACCGCGCCGAAATGCCCGAGGGCCGAAAACAGCAAAACCCGGAAACCCTGGACCCGGAAGGCCCCAGCAGCCGAAGCCCCGAATGCCTGAACATTCGGAAACACGAAAACTCGAATACCCAACTCGAGCCACACAACCCGCAGAAACCCGAACACCCGAAGTCCAGGTAACCGCACCAAAATGCCCGAGGGCCGAAAGCAGCAAAACCCCGAAACCTTGGACCCCGAAGGCCCCCGCAGCTGGAAGCCCGAATGCCTGAACATTCGGAAACTCGAAGACTCGAATACCCAACTCGAGCCACCCAACCCGAGAAAATACCCTCGCAACCCGCAGAAGAACCCCACCCGAAAAAATACCCCCCCAACTCGAAAAAAAACCCGGCCAACCGGAAAAAAAAAACGCGGAGGGTTTTTTGTTCGGGTGGAGGCCGGGTTTTTTTTTGGGTTGGAGCCGAAAACCGAAAAAAAAACCTTTCAACCCGAAAAAAAAAACAGCTCATGTAAATAGCATGGGTGTCCGATACCCTCCTCGCTCAGGCGGGGCCTCCCTGGAGGGGTGGGAGGGGCACGAAACCATGTAAATAGTATGGGTTTCCGATACCCTCCTCGCTCAGGCGGGGCCTCCCTGGAGAGGTGGGAGGGGCACGAAACCATGTAAATAGTATGGGTTTCCGATACCCTCCTCGCTCAGGCGGGGCCTCCCTGGAGGGATGGGAGGGGCACGAAACCATGTAAATAACATGGGTTTCGGATACCCTCCTCGCTCAGGCAGGGCCTCCCTGGAGAAGTGGGAGGTGCACGAAACCATGTAAATAGTATGGGTTTCCGATACCCTCCTCGCTCAGGCGGGGCCTCCCTAGAGGGGTGGAAGGGGCACGAAACCATGTATATAGTACGGGTGTCCGATACCCTCCTCGCTCAGGCGGGGCCTCCCTGGAGGAGAGGGAGGGGCACGAAACCATGTAAATAGTAAGGGTCTCCGATACCCTCCTCGCTCAGGCGGGGCCTCCCTGGAGGGGTGGGAGGGGCACGAAACCATGTAAATAGTATGGGTTTCCGATACCCTCCTCGCTCAGGCGGGGCCTCCCTGGAGAGGTGGGAAGGGCACGAAACCATGTAAATAGTATGGGTTTCCGATACCCTCCTCGCTCAGGCGGGCCTCCCTGGAGAGGTGGGAGGGACACGATGGGAGGCGGGAGGCGGGAGGGAGAAGGAGAGGATGTTCTGGGAAAACAAGAACCCCATTCAGGACGTGGGGAACAAAAAGAAAATCAATTATTCCCTACCTAGGCTCTGCCTAGAAGGGTTCTTACCCTGTTCGCTTAAAGGGGCTGGGCAGTGCAAATCGCCCCGGGCGGCTCCTCCAGGATCCGCCCCGCGGTTCCCCCAGTTACGTTCCCTTAGCTTAGCGTTGATTATAGAATCTTAGCTTAGCTTATTTCATCTGAGCTTAGCTTAGCTTCATCTTAGCTCAGGTTTATCTTAGCTTAGCTTACCTTCATATTAACTTCGCTGAGCTTTAGCATAGCAGAGCACAGCATAGCATAGCATAGCGTAGCCTAGCATAGCGCAGCACAGCATATAACAGCATAGCCCAGCATAGCATAGCATAGCGCAGCATAGCATAGCATAGCATAGCATAGCATAGCATAGCATAGCGCAGCACAGCACAGCACAACATAGCACAGCGCAGCATAGCATAGCATAGCATAGCAGAGCATAGCATAGCATAGCAGCAAAGCAAAGGCAAAGCAACAGCAGCTTAGCTTAGCTTAGCATAGCGCAGCGCTGCATGAGCATAGCATAGCATAGCATAACATAGCCAACCGTAGCATAGCATAGCATAGCGCAGCACAGCATATCACAGCATGGCCCAGCATAGCATAGCATAGCGCAGTATAGCATAGCATAGCATAGCATAGCGCAGCACAGCACAGCACAACATAGCACAGCACAGCATAGTATAGCATAGCATAGCATAGCATAGCATAGCATAGCAGAGCAGAGCATAGCATAGCATAGCGCAGCATAGCATGGCATAGCATAGCATAGCATAGCATAGCATAGCATGGCAACTAATGCTGCTTTCCTAGGGGCTCCAACTTCTAGGCAGGGTCGCACTGGGGTAATTTGTTCCTCTGAGGGCCCTCTTGGGAGTTTCTGTTTTGCTTGTTTGCTCAGGTGGCCGGCCAGGTTAACGTCACCACACCATGTTGATATCACGTTTAGCCCCGAAGGCCGGCTCCTATCGAGACGATTTGTGCTTCACGCTTGAGAGTTTGGAGCGGAGAGGCCAGACCATGTTAATATCACGTTTAGCCGCGATCGGCGGCGGCCCCTGGGGAGGAGGAAAGAGGAAGAGGAGGAGGAGGACATCAGAACACAAGGAGCAACGCTCAGGCCAACCTGCAATAGGCGAACCGTTGCGCGCCACCAAGGTTCGAAGAGACTGACGGGCGCCAGTACGTCCAAAATTGATAGTAAGATCCTGCCTACCGCAGGCGCCAGCTGGAAAGAACAAATCGTGCCCCCCCAGCGCAGAGCAGCAGCTAGCGGACACCACTGGGAGGAGGAGGAGGAAGAGGAGGAGGAGAGGGAGGAAAGAGGGGGAGGAGGAGAAGGATGGAGAGCACTGGGCAAAGCCCTGCATGTCATCGCCAGCCGATTCCTATGAGTCTGGGCGCCCCGCTGACCAGAATAAGGCGTGCTGCCAAGGTGTCGCGCTCGCTGGCGACTCAGCATAACATACACGGAAAACGGGAGCACTCTCTTGGGAGTGCTCCTGGAGGCCTCTTGGGGCGTCTTGCAGGGCTCTTGGGCCGTCTGGGGGCCGTCAAGGCGTCTTGGACAGATCGGCTCGCCGATTCAGCGCCCTCGTGGACTGTCTTTGAAACCTTTTGGGACACTCTTGTCCCGTTTGGGTTTTTTTCTGCAGCCCGGGAGACCCCAGAGGGGAAGCGTATCTGACCCGGGGCCCCCCCGGGCCCGGACCCTGGTTTGGACCCCCTCCCGGCGGGGGAGGGATCAAAGGGAAGGGGCTTCCCTTCGACTCTATGACGACGTTGCTCAATGTCGCTTTGGCCACGCTTGAGGAGGAGAGCCCAGGAAGGAAGAGAGGAGCGGCGATGGGCACAGGGAAAGGAAAGCGCAGGGAAAGAGGACGACAGAGACGACGATGAACGACCGACGGCGACGACGACTCGAACGGAGATGCCCCTCTCACACACACACACACACACACACACCGACAAGGTCGGCGGATTTGATGTCTCAACCGCCCCCTTGGCGTCTGCTTAGGAATTCGTTTTCCACGAGCCAATGCTGTGATGATGAAAATTACAAGCCTCCCCTCGGAAGGAAAAAGGGACTCCACGAAACGCTGCACAAACCATGAAGGACCGGCACGGGTTGACCCAGGTCAGAAACGCCAGAGCCCACGACTATTCAAGGTGGAAAGTTGTTCGCAGTCTGAGACTACGGCTCCAGAGCGTCGACGAACCATGGTGGGCCGCAGATTGTCCCAAGGAGCATTTTCCGATCGCATGTCATTGCGACGGCGGGGTATCCGGCAAAGCAAAACGAAACAAACAACGGCCTTCAAACGACGCGTACCGCTCGGGTGAGAGCCGAGTCCCCTGGCGTGTGCTTACGAACTCCTTCAGCAGAGCGAGAAGGGCTGATGTCATGAGTATCCCCTGGCGCGTGCTTAGAAATGCTTCCAGAAGAGTTGTTTCTCTGTTCCCAGCCTTTGGCCTACATATTAGTTAGCAATTGGCTAGAACCCTCTCTGTCTCCTTGGACTCCACTGCGGGCACTTTGCCCTGTTGTAATCGTTTGAGGGCTCGCTTGCCACGCACTGCAGCCTCACCCTCACAACGATTAAACAAATTCATCGCACCCTTCTGTGCGTAAAGTCCACATTTGAGACATATTGGAATGCCGAGTCTCTGGTGGACTCCGATTGCGCGTGTAGCGCGAAGCACTCTGCCATTAAAAATTTGGGGCCCTGACGGTGTCAGGGCGACATCTCACATCAGGCCTTTGTTGCACGGAGCGTCGAGGAATATGTTCATCTCTCTCCGCGGCGCTGGCACTGCACACTCCGTGCATCGAACTCTGGAGCCAGAAAAAACGTGCTCCATGATGAGCTGTCAAACTGCAGCTCCTCTCCTTCTTCTGTCTAGCATTAGCAATGTCTTTACTGCTGAGCAGATACTTGGGAACTGTTTCCACGATGTCACTCAAAATTCGGGTTACATGCTTTCTAACTGCAAACCCGATCGCCGTGGACATCTCGATTCTACATATGTCTGCATATGAAACGCGCAGCTCCTGGGCCAAGACTTCTGCTATCTTGTCACCCACATCGCTGGCGAAAAAAACGCTGCCGCGACGCCCCTGCCCACAGCCTCCTCAGCTTCGAGGCGACTCTCATGTTTAACCACTCCGAGTCCTCGGGCCAGGCTCTCCAAAAGCACGGCCTGCAAACGTTTCCAAATGTCTACGCGGGTCTCGGGGGGCTTCCCTCGTCTCACCTTGTCGACCCCACGCATGACATAAGCTGAGTCTGCGACATATACTGCATTTGCCAGCGGAAGAACTGCGGCTGCAAACTCGATCAGAGCCTTGGCTTCACCACGGCTGACAGACTGAAACATCCTTGGCAGGTTTCCCCCTTGCGAATGCGCCATTCGCAACCCCCCACGTCGTAGCCCCCATCATCTAGGAAACCGCCTCGGGTAGCAAAAGCCCACGCCATCCCCCTTAGCCTTGGATCCTGATCAACGCCTCCACTAGCGTCTGCCCCCCCAGAAATGGCCCCGCGTTCGCCAGAAATCCGGCGGCTCGACTGGCCAGAAACGCAACTGACGACTTCTTCCAGGCATTCTGGGACATTCGTCCACGCGGAGGAAGCTAAACCTCTGATCCATAGGCAAGGTAGCGCGTCCGCTTCGGCGATGGCTTTTTTATTAGATTACTCGATACTGTTGGAAACGCTGGGTTAGTTGGGCACACCCCGCATCTATGTTTGTCCATCTCCGGTGCCGATCCACAGCGCTGACTCGCTGGGCCGCCGATCATCCCATACTCAAAAAGTCGCTGTCTGAACCAAGTGGCGCCTGTCATGACACACTGCAGCTTCCCTTTCTGTTGGAAGTCTTCTCTACTGATCGCCGTCTTGCACTGCATGCGCGGGCCTGTCATGTCTGGCACTGCCTGCGAGCCCTCCCCCACCCAGTGACTTCGAGCTGCTCCAGACCAGAGCTTCCTACTAATGCTGTCAGCGATGCAAAAAAAGGAGCTCGGCGCCCACGGGGCCTTGTCCTAAAAGGGACACTGGGGCCTCGAAGGTTTCGCCGATGTCGCCGCGCCATCGCCACGGCCCCTCAGGGCCCCACTTTGAATCTAGCATCGCGCATAAAGTTACCGCCATTGGGGAACTAACCCTTTTCCATCCGGCCTCGGGGCTGGCTTTCCTGAGCCCGTTCAATACTTTACCCCGGCGGCGCTGCGCCCTCTCTGGCTGGATTCTGGGGCCCCCGAGGATTCCGAACCACATGTTGGACACGTCAGAAAAACGCCGTGGAAGCTGCGCCCTTCTGGCCATATTCTAAGGCAAGCAAAGTGGATAGGCGTCCGCCATTCTTCTTCCCACTGCAAAGGTCTGCCAGAGCCCTTCTCCACCCGATGCGAACACTGGGAGCTGCGCCACACACCTGGCCCGTGCAACGAGACTGCGCGAAAGCCGAAACCGACGCCGGCATTTTGGACAGCCCCCTGCGTTTCCCGGCACCCTTCGCAAATCTGGATCGTCTGCTGATCCTAAAACATGCTGCTACTCGCCTGGCTGCTTGCTTTGGCCTGCCTGAGGCTGCTCTTCCCCTATCTAATCCTAGGTCTGAGAGAGCGCGCCCGCAGGGCCCGAGCAAAGGGGGGGGGGGGGGGGGGCTAGGCCTAAGCTACTCTCCCCCCCCCCCCTCCCTTCAAGCCGCCGAGTTGTTGAAACACCCACCCCTCATTTTTGCCATGGTGTGGTGGGGTGGGGGTGGGGGGGGGACTTTACAGCTCCCCCCGCCCCCCTTCTTGGCTCTCCCCGGAAGCCCCCCCCCCCCCCTTTTTCTTAAAGGGGGGAGGTGCCTCAGCTACCCCCCCACCTTGGCTTGGCGCGCCTGCTGATGCGCCCCCCCCCCCCCCCCCCCCCCCCCCACCCCCTTTCGGCAAAGGAGTGGGGCCTTTGGAAAGCTACCCACCTCCCCCCCCCTCTTGGCCGCCCCGGAAGCTAACCCCCACCCCCCCCCCTCCCCTACCCCCCTTTCCAAAGGGAGGGGGGTGCTGAAGCTACCCCCCCCCTCCCTTGGAGCCGCCCTGCCTGGAACCCCCCCCCCCCCCCTTGTGCCAAGGGGGGGGGGGCTTGAAGCCCCCCCCCCTTCCCCCCTTTGGCCGCCCAGCCCCCGGAGCCTCCGCCCTCCCTTTCGCCGACGATCCAAAATGAACAATCCACGATCGAGGATGGACGATCGACGATCAACGATCGACGATCGAAAATCCCAATCGAATCGCTTGCAATCGATTGCACTCCATTCCACTGCAATCCCCCTCCCCACCTCCCTCCGCTCCCTCCCCTCCCT
>CAUYUJ010016864.1:163577-171077 GCA_963575745.1 Prorocentrum cordatum | reverse complement strand
GCCGGCGGGGCTCCAGCGCCTGCAGCAGCTCCTAGGTTTTCTTGCTGGCGCTAGGGTCCCTGATGTCTCCCACGACCGCTCGCAGAGCCGCCTGGAGGTAGGAGCCCTTGTCCTGCTGGGCTGCTGGGCTACGGCCCTCGTCTGGTATGCGCCCAGCCTCGCACCGCAGACGCAGGTGTAGTCCACCTCCTCGAGTCTGTCATGGTACACGAAGCGCGGGCACTTCGTGCAGTGGACCTTGAGGCGACACGGTCTACGGTTCGGGCTGTACCGAGTCTGACTCTGGCGGTTGCCCTCTCCATCTCCGTACCCCCTGTCACGGTGGACCCACGGCTGATACACAAACCTCTTTGCGCGCCACGGAGCAGTAGTGTCAAACTCATCGATGTACGATGTAGGTTCGCAAATGCAGTCGGGGATAAAACCCCAGCACTCTAGCGGAATGCTGTTGGGGCCGCGTGCGCCTCTGAGGCGCCCCCAATGCCACAAACTCTCGTCCGCTGCTGACGCTCGGGCCACGCTACGGATTTGAGCCAAATTGGCTACGGTCGGAATGCCTCCAGCAGGGCGAGAAGGCAACGAATGTCTGTGCCAGACTAGCGCGAGGGAATGCCAGGGATATGTCTGGTACTGGAAGACTAACCAGACCTAATGGCCCGACACTCGAACCTCATTCGACAACAGGCCTGCTTCAGATAAACGATTTGATTGGAACGATTTAGCCGTAAACGTGCATAGCGCCAAATGGTGGTCAACACAAACCAGGAGTGCAGCACACCCCAACCAACGCATCAGACGACTCGACTCGGGTCAGAGACTTCTTCCCCTCCTTCTCCTCGCCCTTGCTCGCTCACTACCTTTTTGCATCGCCAAGCCCGACCCGCTCCCTTTCTCACCCCCTGGCCCCCACCTTTCACCCGCCCCCTCCCCTTGTCCGCCCACCCCCTTGCCCCCCCCTTCACCGCTGCGCGGTGAATTCCTGCAAGATCGGGGCCGCAGAACTTCCCTTTTCCGTAGTCGCTTCAGCCTAAGACCCCGAGTCCTGCGCAGAGCAGCGCGTGCTCAGATGGATCCGACTCCGATGCGATGCGCACGGTCATAGACAGACTGCTGAGTGTTCTCGACCACTCGCATCTTGGCATCTAGCCTACTCTCCCCCCACCCCCCAATTGACTACCTACCAGACCACCCCAACCCAACCCGAAGACCCGAATATCGGGTTGGGGGGAGTATGGGTTCCACACGGGTTGTTTCGATGCTCCCCGACACCCCCCACTGGAAGTGGACGGCAAACTGAGGCCTTCGGGTTGGGTTGGGGTGGTTTGGCAGGTGGTGACCAATGCCTCATCTAGACCTGAGCGTAAACTGTTCTGAGCTCCGCGCACATCTCTTTAGCTCCGACCGACCGACCGACCGACCGACCGGCCGAGGAGGAGGAGGAGGAGGAGGAGGAGGAGGAGGAGGAGGAGGAGGAGGAGGAGAAGAGGGGAGGAGAAGGAGGAGGAGGAGGAGGAGGTGGAGGAGGAGTGAGGAGGAGGAGGAGGTGGTGATTCTTTGGCTGGATCGGCGCTGGGCCCCCCCTTCCTGGCGGGCGGAGCACGCTGGGGGCGGCGCTGGAGCCGCCGCCACGGGGGACCCGGCGCCGACCCAGCCAAAGAATCACCACCTCCTCCTCCTCCTCACTCCTCACTCCTCCTCCTCCTCCTCCTCCTCCTCCTCCTCCTCCTCCTCCTCCTCCTTCCTCCTCCTCCTCCTCCTCCTCCTCCTCCTCCTCCTCCTCCTCCTCCTCCTCCTGCCGGCGCCTCGGCTCCTCGGGCGCGGCCTCGCCGACCCGCAGCAAGCCATCCCCCCTGCCGTGACGCCAGCCTCGTCTTGCAGAGCTCCCCCCTCCGGCCGCAGGCGCACGCACGCCCTGGGGCGAGGCCAGGGGGACGCCGCGGGAGGGGATGGCTTGCTTCGGCGGTGGGCAAACCTCCCTTACATAAGCCACCCATCAGTGAGAACGTTACCAGCCTCGAACGTATCCCTATCCCTAAGATTGACACGCCAAAAGGCGATGACAATCTTAGGGATTCGCCCTCAAAAAATGAGGGAATCCCTAAGATTGGCATTGTGATGAGGAGGTACCCAGCATAGGGATAGGGATATGCTCCAGGCTGGTAAGAACGGCCTGGGACCGAAACCGACGGACCTGGACCCGCAGGAACGGCGGCCGCGACGCCCTCGCGCGAGCCGAGAACGGCCCACTCGCCAATCGAGGCGTCAGGGCGGGAGGTCTGTCCACCCCCAACTGCTGAGGGGTCGGCTGGGCCGCCCCTGAGCTGCACGACGCGCCACCCCCCCTGCCGTCGGCGGCAGCTCCTGTGCCGCCGCGGACGCCGCGCCCGGCGCCGGCGCCCGCGCATCCGCCGCGCGCCGTCTGCCCGAGGGCGCGGCGGCTGCCGCGAGGTCCTCGGGGGGCACCTGCCGCGGGGGGGGTCCACGGAAGGAGGCGGAGCGTGCGAGGCGGGGATTTACCCACATCCAGCGCCTGGGAACCGACGTCCTGGTGCCCCAGCGGGCGGTGGATATGGATACATTTCGGCCCCTGGGGGCCCGAATATGTCCATATCCACCGCCGGCCGAGGCTCCGGAAACTGACCCTCCAGGCGGTGGTCCTGTATAAATTCCCGCCTCGGAGGCGGAGCGACAGGTCGGTACTCCTCAGAACGTGTGCTCGCGACGGGAAAGAAGAAATCACGACGGGCGGCTTTTGGCCGTTTTCGGCCTCGGGGGACCCCCGCCGGGCCCCAGGACCGTCAGGAAAAAGGCCCGCGATGAAAAGCAGGTCCCAGGGAAGGGGTCGCGACTTCTTGGGACCGCGCACTAAAAAAAAATCAAGACAACGCATGCGTGCTAGCGAGAACGTAACGACGGCAAGCTAGTTTCTGACTACGCACTGCTGTGCTGTGTCGGTTGGCTTTCAGCCTCGACCTCGAAATTTCAAAGCAGCTGCACAGCGTTTACTTATACTGTGCGACGCGCACTGGCAACATGCACCAGTCTGCAACCACGAGGGCGCCGAGATCGGTGCTCTAGCGTCAGCTGTAATCAAAACCAGCTCTGCACTGCAAACTGCATTGCTCTGTACGATGGAGGCGAAGCAGACGGAATGAAAAATCATCGATGCTGAATGCCATCCCGAGGTTGGGCTTGTCCCACACTCTGTAGTAATCGCAGCCGCCCGACCCGTGCACGCCTGGTGCACGTCCGAGTTTCGACAGTACCCCCTGCAACTGCTGAACATACGCGCAAGTCCGCAGAACGAGCCAGGATGCACCCGCCCGCGTACTTCCCGCGCGCGCGCGTCCATGCTCAGACATCCGGCGTTTCGTTTTTTCCGAGACACGGGCCCCCGACCTCTCGACCTCCTCCATGGGACCGCTTTTCCATCCCGATCCGTTGCTCGACGGCCCCGGGGCCTTGTAGAGGCCCCGAGAAGCCGAGACCATGAAAAACCTCCGTCTCGATTCTGCTCGAGACGCCGGTGCTGCCCGCGCGCGCTCCAGAGTCAACGCGACATGAGCACGCCGGCGCCACGCCACGCACGCAGCACACCCGCACAAGCACAGGGGCACACCGAGGCGGGCAGGAGGCACACCCGCGCTTCGAGGGGGGCAGCGGCCAGAGCTGAAGGGGCCCCAGGACACACAACTAAGTACACACAAATGAGAAGATTCCCCATATTTTCAAACATTTTCTGGGTTTTTGTCTTCCCCCCCACTCCCCATATCTTCCCATGTTTTCTGGGGAATCGAAGATTCATTGTGTCTGTGTGTGTTTTTCCCTCCTGGAAAGCGCCTCCCCCCGCGCCAGGGTCTCCAGGTCGTCCTCGCGCACCTTCCGGTTCAGCCTGATCTTGTCCAGGTGGCGCTGAGCAGAGGTGCGCCTGGCGCCGCGCAGCGCTGGGCACGGCGGAGCCGGGATCGGGACGAGTTCGAATCGGGATGGATCGGGGACCTCTGAGAACTTTACCAGCCTCGAACGTATCCCTATCCCTAAGATTGACACGCCAAAAGGCGATGATAATCTTAGGGATTCGCCCTCAAAAAATGAGGGAATCCCTAAGATTGGCATCGTGATGAGGAGGTGCCCAGCATAGGAATAGGGATATGTTCCAGGCTGGTAAGAACTGGCGGCTCCGGAGGATGCATCCGGCGCCGCGGTCGTTCCAGAGCGCTCCGAAGCTCTCCGAGAGCGTTCTGGGATTCTCTGCATCGCCCTCTTGTCCTGGTCCTGGGCCCGCCAGGCTGCGCAGAGATAAGGCTTCCTTCGAGATTTCGGTTCCCGATGAGAGGGGGAGAATAAGGAGGTGGAGGCAAGGACGCCCAAAGAAGGATTAGACGAAGAAAAACTGCAAACCCAAGACCCATCAACGATATTTCAATGAACCCTCCCTCCAAGTTCCCTCTTCGTAGGCCCCTACACGGATCTAATTTCACTCAAGAAAGTGCTCCGTTGGAAAAGAATCCGTTTAAAAATCCAGAGTTGTGCCAGAACGCCTTTCCTGGGACATGACCGTCGCGAATCCCCGTTACTGTTGCGTCTTGACGATCCTGAATCGCACCAAAACGCCATCCCTGGGACTTCAACACCGCGAACCAACGTGATTGTTGCGCCCTGACATCCCGACACCATGCCAGAACACAATTACTAGGACGTTGACCATGAAAATCTTTGAAACTGCTGCAAACTTTTAAGAAAAATGCGCGCGGCGCTAAAGCGAGAGCCATGTTTTGAAAAGGAACCGCCCTCCATCCGCGAAGCTCTTGCATTTGGAAACGAGCCGCCCTCCATCCGCGAAGCTCTTGCCAACTCTTGACAAGAACACACGCGGCGCTGAGGCGAAGACCACATGTTGAAAACGGACCGCCCTCCATCCGTGAAGCTCTTGCCGCGCAGTCCGTCACCACACGGTCTCTGGCCATCGCTCGGACGTCCATTCCCTGTGCTTTTTGTCGGTTTCGTGCGTGGTCAAATGATCAAGGATGCTCCTCGATGGTCCTCGCCGAAAGAAAAACGCACACGTCCGAGCGATGCCAAGGTCTTGGGACCTCGGAGGCCCGAGTCCCAAAACCGCGCGGCGATCCCGAACTCCCACTGACTCACCGCGCGGCGCGATCGCCACACCTCTGGGGGCCCCTGGAGGCCGACCCGACTCCCCGTGGCTCCTGGCCCAAAATCTCGGCCCCCTGGCGGCTACTCGGGACGACCTGGGAACCCCCAGAAACGCCCGCGGCGAGGCGCGGCCGCTGGACAGGACCCCGAGACTGGCAGGCCGCTGGGGTGCGACGACAGCACCTTTCCTCCTCCCTTTCCTCCTCCCTTTCCTCCTCCTCCTCCTCCTCCTCCTCCTCCTCCTCCTCCTCCTCCTCCTCCTCCTCCTCCTCCTCCTCCTCCTCGTCCTCCTCCCCCCTCCTCGTCCTCGTCCTCGTCGCGAAAACGTCGAACCTCGAAGCTCGAGGAGAGGAGGCGAGGGGCGGCGAGAGGAGGGCCCCCCGACGAGCGCCGCAGGCTGGCCCCGGCCTCGGGGAGCGGGCCGCCGCCGGCGCGAGGCCGGCCTCGAAGTCCGTGGGGCCCGCGTCCTGGGGGGGCCAGGAAGGCACCCACACCACTGCTCCCCGCGAAGTGCTTTAGAAATCATGGGTTAGGAAATTCATAGTCTCAGAATTTGAATAAAAGCCCAGGGCGTCTACTCAAATCTTGGGATTCACTTTCAAACATTCAGAATAATCGAGACTCTGGCCGGAAACTTGGGTTTTCTTCAGCATCGCAGCATCGCCTAGAGTGTACTCCCCGAGCCTCTCCCGGTGCGCTCCGACGAGAACCGCGAGGCGGACCCGGCTGTGGCGGCGAAGGGCTCCCCCAGGAGGCCCCGACAGGAGGCGAAGGCCCCGGCAAAAGTGCAGCGGCACCGGCGCCTTTTCATCCTCTGACGTCCGCTTGATGGGGCACCGCGCGAGGCGCCTGCGAGCGCCTCCTCGGCTCCGGCGGCGGCGGTGCGTCTGCGCACGCGTGCACCTCGGCGCCGCCGCTGGCGGCCCGCGCGCCCCCCTCGTCCGCAGGCAGGGGCAGCTCGCGAGGCGCCTGCTGCGCGGGCGTCGCTCAAGTGTGTGTGTGTGGTGGGGGGGAAGAGGGGGGGGGAGGGGAAGTGTGCGTGTGGGGGGGGGAGGGGGGGAGAGGGGGGGGGAGGGAACAATAACCGGGGGGCGAAGACAGGCGCAACTGTCATGCAACTTCGGGGGGGCCCCAGGGAGCTCCCCGAGGGCTCCTGCGGGCCCCCCTCCTGCGACCCTCGGTCACCCCCCTTTCACTTTTCGCGGGGTCCGGAAACCCTGAACCCCAGAAACTTTTTGGTCTGCAGGTCGAGAGCGAGCCTCTTCCGGTTAAGAGCTAGGCGGGCCGCGCAAAGCACTAATTTGGGAGACAGGGCGCGGGCGGGCGGGGCCTCAGGCGGCCGGAAGGCGCGGGGTGCAGGCGGTGCTGAAGAGCTTGCACAGGAAAAGATACACCTTGGACAGGAGCCGGAGGAGAAGTCTGAACCCCAGAAACATGAATACCGTTTGGAGGGCAGATGTTTGTTCCCGCCGGCTTCCGCTGGCCTTCCTTTTTCACTGCACGGCGCCCAACTGCACCTTCAGGACGGGCGTTTCGTGAGGGGCCCAGGGTAAAAATCAACTGGCATGCAGCTCACGATACGGCTACTCATATCGAGAACGGTGGCCCTCGGAGGCTACGCAACGGAGATGGCAGAGCTGGGTCACGAAGGCGTTCGCCTTGGCGGACCCCCCCAACCCCGCCCCTACGCGCCCCCGCCTCTGCGGAGGCGGCAACGCAGGAGAGTCGCCGATGGCCCCTTTTGGGGTGCGGGCGGCCGTCCAGCAACGCCGAGAAGCAGCGACTTGCACACTACTTTGAGGCTCGCGAGCGTCGACAGGCGAGGGGGAAGGAGGAACTCTGTCCTGGCCTGCTTGGCCGAAGACAGAACGTAAGCTACCCCACTTTGACCCGTCTGCGGAGCTCGGGGCAACCCGGGAGCCGCCCCTGGAGGCCCGCCCAGACGCCTGCCGCGAGGGACGGGGAGGACGCAGAGGGGGCAGCCCGGAGGCGCACCCTCCCAGGGCAGAGGTCCCCGAGAGGTCACCGCAAACGGTCTGTGTCTTGTCCCCGTCAGCAGAGGTACGTGGCGAAGAATGCCGTGGGCCAGCGCTCTCCCGAGGCGCAGCAACGTGTTGCAATGCAAAGCCCAGTCAACAACTCCAGGTCAGCCGATGACCAGGAGGAATGGGTGCGCTGCAGCGAAGGAGTGCCCAACAGCGAAAGCCGGGGAAATGAGCGTACATGTTACGACGACGGCAACTGAGGAGCATTAGAACCATCTCGAAAGACGCACCGCGCGTGTACCCGTCGAGGACGTTACACCTCCCGCTGTTTCCCTGTTCCTCCCCCTTCTGCTCACAG
>CAUYUJ010016864.1:141077-161077 GCA_963575745.1 Prorocentrum cordatum | reverse complement strand
AACAAACGCGTTCCTTTGCGCGCCGTGGGGAGGCCTGACGCCAACACCAAGACACCGAACATCGCAACACCAAGGCCCCCTGGAGATAGCTCCAGCCTGGAAACGGCAAGGGCGTCCGCTTGCCTGTCCCTACTGGGTCTGAATTCGGCTGTCCACCTTCGTCCCGTTGCCGGGACTTTCCTTGCGGCTGGTCATTCGTGGCCCGTTCGGTTCTGTGGCGCGCTGGGATTTCGCGTGGCCTGGCGCGCGGCCAGATAGGTGATATTGTGGCCCGCGCTGGCCCTTCAAGTACAAGTAGACTGCGAAGACATCCCCTGCCACCCCACAGTTCATGTCGACTCTGAAGAATTTTCATTCCCGTCCAGAAGAACGCGGCCGCACAAACAACCATCTGGAAGCGCGCTGAAGTCAAAGTTGTGGTCGTAGCTGCAATCATAATATCAGTCACAGCAATAGTCCGTCGGCCCCCTGGCGGGGCTATCAGGCTGTGAGGATTAGGTCTGCTGCTCCCTGCTCCAGTTCCAGCTTCCACTGTTCATTGTGATACTTATACGTCCTGCTTCCTATTGTAAACTGTTGAAATCCGAGCGAGGGGGGGGAACCGAAAAACAGCCTGGTTAGCCCCCCCCCCAGTATTCCCAGAAGTCCAGGGGGGGCGCGGAACACGTAAAAATCAATACATGAGGATCGCGCCCCGAAGCCATAAACCCTCGCAAAATACACCGCCTTCGCGCTCCCGAAGCCATAAACACGTAGATTACGCTGTTCTCGCGCCCCCGAAGCCCAAATCTATAGTAAATTACGCAATGCTCGCGCCCCCGAGGCCACGGACGCTTCTGTGAATGACACAATGGTCGCGTCACCGATGCAATCATCCCTCGTAAATTTTGCGTTCCCAATTCCATGAACCATTTTTAGTTACACGATATTCGCGTCCCCGAAGCCACAATCCCTAATGAAGTCTGCAATTGCTGCGCCCCCGCCTTGTACATTTGGCAATACTGTCCTCGTCGAAAGTATTAACCCTTCTACATAACAATATACGCGCCCATGAGGCCATAATCCTTCGTGAATTAAGGAATCTATGCGTCCCCGAAGCCACGGCCCTTCGCGAAGTACCCCCAAGAGGCGCCCTAACCGCCTCCAAGAGGCCTGTTTGGGGGTCCCCCATGACACGCCCCAACACATATAAAAGAGGCCGCAGACACAACGCAGGCACGGTGTCGGGATGGGCCGAAGGCCACAAGAGTAACGCCAACGTCCCAATATGCGCTGATGATTCCTATCCGCCCCCGCATGCTGTTCCCAGATGCGCCAAGGCAGTGCCGAGACGCACCGACGCGACGCTGATATACCCCATTATGATAGAGAGGGGGCCTGCGGCAGGGGGCGAAGCCCTCCTGGGTATCAGTCGCAGCAGCAGTGGTAGTAGCAGCAGCAGCAGCAGCAGCAGCAGTGGCAGGAGCAGAAGCAGTAGCACCAGCAGTAGCAGTAGCAATAACTTGAATAAGAACTGTAGTAGCAACCGTCGGCGCAGCAGCTGGAAGCAATGACTGATTGTAGCAGTGATAGTATCAGTACGCATGACAATGAAGGAAGTAGTACTAACAATAATAACACGACTCGGGGGGGGGGGAAACAAAAAAAAAAAAAAAAAACGTTGTTTGTTTCACTGGAATATGGAGAGGAAACTGGATAGTTTCGTCGGGCATTGCGGCCCACCCGCAAGCCGAACGAAATGCTTTGACGTGTCAGATCGCGTCGGGGGGGTCCAGCGGAATGGAGGCAGGGGGTGCCAGGTGGCATACGCTCTGGGCGCTACACTATTCGTCACGGCTGTGTTTTGTGGCGCTGCGACGGGCGGCACTGCATCGCGCGATGTTCGCGCGCGCGCTGCGCTGTCATGAGAAGCTACGCCGCCCCCGCCCGAGACGCCCCCGCAGAACCCACCCCGAAGGGAGCTCACGCCTGCTATTTTCTAGCCCCTAAGACACCCGAAGGCGAACAGCCACCAAGCACTGCCAAATACAATAATTTCTACAACTTCTCTTTCTCCCGCACCCACCCCCGGGCGGGCCCGCGCGTCTTCACTTTGCCAACGGCCACCAAACACTGCTGTTCGTTGCATAACTCCCACGACATCCGAAAGCCACAATTCTGATTCAAGAAAAATGCAGCGCTTGGCGGCCACCGGTAAAGCGCACGTCGGCGAATTTCCGCTAGCCATCGAGCGGGCCCGGGGCGCGTCGGCCTCAACTCAGAAAAAACGGGCCGTCTTCATCATAGCAGGATTCTCGGTGATCTCCGGAGCGCGCGGGCGACTCACCGCAGGCTTCCCCGCGATCTTCGGCGCGCGCAGGAAGCTGTCTTCCCCATGTTTCTTTGGGGCATTGATTCTACGGCCCTTTCAGCGGCCGGCATCGCGCGCGCCCGCGAGCTCGTCGCGCGGGCGGCAGAAGCACATCACCGCGGCCAGGCGACGAGACTGTCGCACCTCGTTGCCCGTCTCGGCGCATCCACGGAACCACGAGAAGACCTGCCCCGCGACTGCCACGTCGACCTTGATAACCCGCC
Source organism: Prorocentrum cordatum (assembly GCA_963575745.1). NCBI lineage: Eukaryota > Dinophyceae > Prorocentrales > Prorocentraceae > Prorocentrum > Prorocentrum cordatum. The sequence continues at coordinate 158,503 of CAUYUJ010016864.1, read as the reverse complement.
TCTTCAACCGCGACATCTCCAGGGGGTCGCGCGGGCAGGTCGCCACGAGCCCGCGCGCGTGAAATTGATCCACGCTGTAGAACTTCAGCCAGTCGAGGTCGCGGCATTTGTGCGCGCTCGACATGAGGGCGCACGCGCGGCCCACGACAAGCGCGTCGCAACGGGGGCAAAACGGCAGCGCCATTTCCAGCGCCGCGCGCAGCGACTCATTGCTCCCAGCTTGGACCTGCTCGCCAACAGCCACGATCCGCTGCGCGGCTGGGCTGGCGATCATGAACCAGCCGCGCGCGCGCGTCCTCCCACGTCGCCCAAGACGACCTGCCCCGGCGCAGCAACGCGCGCCCACCTTCTCGTCGCCGCCCGCAACCAGCTCGCGCGCCCCGTCGCCATCCGCGGGGGGAAAGCGGTCTCACGCAAGAAGTCGCTGCAATTCGCGGGCGCGCCGTCGCTCAAGCCACCGCCGACGACGACGTTCAGAAGATGACCAGCGGGCCCGGCCTCCTGCGCGCACACGCCGTAGAACATGGAATCCTTGAGCTGCATATGGAAGTCGGAGACGACGTCGTCTGAACCGCGCCCCTGCCCGCGCGACCAAGGCGCGCACGGCGACGGCAGCATGCCCTCGAACAGAAGGCATTCACGATACCTCGAAGGCTTCAGAGCGAACGCTCGCCCCGCCGAGACGAAGAGAGCGCCGCCCCGCGGGTCGGCAACCCCGCGGGCGGCGACGCGGCCGCGCGGCGCCGAGTAGACGTTGCACATGTAGATGGCACGGCAATAACAAGTCCGGCACCGCTGCATCCCACGCACAACGTCAGACACTCCACCCAGATCAACGACAAGCGCAGGCGCGCTGCGGAACCACGCGAGGTTGCCCCCACAGACGCAGTTGGCCAGGTGGGTCTCCATGCAGCTAGGCAAGGGCTGCAGCGGCGCGCTTGCTGGCTGCTTGCAAAAGCGCACCATGGCGGACGCCCGCGCGCCTTATCCCGCGGCGCCCTGTAGCATTTGAGCACCCGCGCGGCGAGTGACGAACTGCATGTTCCGTGGCCGCGCGAGACCTCACAGCAGAGCTCCCCGCCCGCGCCTCAAAACATAAAATGAATTGGAGGGGGTCCCGGGCCAAACTGAGCTCGCCGAGCACGCATGCTTGGCGCCTCGCACGGGGCATCTCCCGCTGCCCGCAGGCCACTCGGACCGCGGTCAGACAAGCTGAAAATCGCCGGCCCAAGGAAGGGCCGCGCCGTCGGCGAGCTCGGTTTCACTCCGACACCAACGGCTTCCATCTACGATAGCTGGCATGTGCTGGGGGATAACAATGTTCTACATGCGCTTTATTTGCCTGAACGCGCGCACAAAAGCAGGCCCCTCAGGACTCGTCGACTGCGCCGGCCCCGCCGTCGGAAAACCACGCGACATCGGCGAAGTAGCGGGCGCCAGCAGCGCAGGTTCACTCGTCGCCCTCCCAGGGCGAGTCCCAGTCGCCGTCGTCGTCGAAGTGGCGCAGAATGATTCCGTCCGACGGGCAAACCGTGGAAAGCGTCTCGCAATTCTCGACGCCACCGCCCTCGTCGCTTTCCGAATCGAACAGGGGCCATGCCGGCGTTCTCACGCGCTCACCGCACCCGTTTGGCACGCCCCTCAAACGTCTCGCGGCCCCACAGGGAGCTCCACCGACGGCCCCTGTAGCTGGGTTCGCACGCGCCCACAGCACCCATTTTTGGCACCCCTCACACGCTTTGCGGCGGCCTCATGGGGAACTCCACCGACGGCCCCAATAATTGCGTTCGCATGCGCCCACCGCACCCACTTTGGCACACCCTTCACACGCTTCGCGGCCGCATAGGGAGCTCCACCGACGGCCACAATGGTTGCGCTCGCATGCGCCCACCGCATCCATTTTGGCACACCCCTCACACGCTTCGTGGCCCAAATGGGGGCTCCACCGACGGCCCCACTGGCTGCGTTTGCATGCGTCCACCGCGCCCATTTTGGCACACCCCGCACACTTTTCGCGGCCCGACAGTGGCTGCGTTCGCATGCGCCCACCGCACCCATCGCGGCGCACCGTCACACGCTTCGTGGCTCTATAAAGGGGCTCTACCAATGGCCCCAGCGGCTGCGTTCGCACGCCCACCGCACCAATGTTTGACACGCCCCTTACACGCTTCGTTGCCCCATAGGGAGTTTCACCGATGGCCCTGGTGGCTGCGTTCGCACGCGCCCACCGCATTCATTTTGGCACACCCCTCACACGCTTCGTGGCCCCAGAAGGGATTCCACCGAAGGTCCACATGCCATCGTTCGCACGCACCCACGACACCCATACTGGCACAACCCCACACGTCTCGCGGCCCCATAAAGAGCTCCACCGACGGCCCCGGCCGTTGCGTTCGCATGCGCCCGCCGCACCAATTTTGGCACACCCCTCACACGTTTTGCGGCCCCACAAGGAGCTCCACCGAGGGCCCCTATTAGCTGCGTTCGCACACGCCCACCGCACCCGCTGTGGCCTACCCCTCACACTCTGCGCGGCCCCATATGGAACTCCACCGACGGCCCCAACGGTTGCGTTCGCATGCGCCCACCGCACAGATTTCGGCACACCCCTCACACGTTTCGTGGCCCCATAGGGAGCTCCACGGAAGGCCCCAGCGGTTGCCTTCGCATGAGCACACCGCACTCATTTTGGCACACCCTTCACACGCTTCGTGGCCCCGCAGGGGAGGTCCACCAACGGCCCCCGCGGCTGCGTTCGCATGCGCCCACCGAGCCAGTTTCGGCACGCCACTCCTACGCTTCGCGGCCCCATTGGGAGCTCCACCGACGGCCCCAGCGGCTGCGTTCGCATGCACCCGCCGCACCAAGTTCAGCACACTCCTCACACGCTTCATGGCCCCACAAGGAGCTCCACCGACGGCCCTGGTGGCTGCGTTCGCATGCGCCCACCGCCCCAGTTTTGGGACACCCTTCACACATTTCCTATATTTATAGAGAGCTCCTCCGAATGCGGTGCATACAGCGACGGTACTCACAACTGCGTGTGGTTGGGTCCTTCGCCAGGCTAGTTTACCGTAGCACCCCGCATATGCGGATAAAAGTGAGGGGGCGGTGGGGACGCCGGCAGTTTGCGAGTCTCTGGAAAAGCCCATCGCATGAGCCAAAGTTTCACACATTATACAACGAGCCCGCCGCAGGCGCCGATTTTTTCGTTAAACCAAGGTGGGTAGGTCGCGGGTGGGTCGCTGGTGGGTCGCAAATGGGTCGCGGGTGGGTCGCGGGTGGGTCGCGGATGGGTCGCTGTTGGGTCGCGGGCGAATCGCGGGTGGATCGCGGGAAGGTCGCAAGTGGGTCGCGGGTGGGTCGCAAGTGGGTCGCGGGTGGGTCGCGGGGTGGGTCGCGGGCGGGTCGCGGGTGGGTCGCAGGTGGGTCGCCGGGTGGGTCGCGGCGTGGGTCGCGGGGCGGGTCGCGGGGTGGGTCGCGGGGCGGGTCGCGGGTGACTCGCGGGTGAGACGACGACAACAACAAACAACAACAACAACAACAACAACAACAACAACAACAACAACAATTACTAGCACGTGGGGACACACCGTTCTCACCAGTGCCAGGGTTTTCATGGGACACCGGCCAATACCCCCACTTTGTGGGGGGGCAGTTCAAGCTCTCCCAAATTTCCAAACGACTCTTCGCGACCACCCACACCCAGCTTCCCGCCCTATGACGTTCGGACACTTCACTTCGTGGCATGCGGACGACCTTGGCTACTACACTGGCGCATGGGTACAGTGACTTGTTGTGGTAACATTTTCTGGACGCTAGCTTAGTATACGACTTTTCCCAAAAGTTGCCCTCGAAGCCCCGTTTGATAGGAATGTTGAAAAACCATTGGTTTTGGAAGGATTCAGCATGCGCGCGGGGGCAGATTTTCGGAATTTTTGGATGAGAAAGTGGTGTGTTTTCATATATTTTCTTGACATCGCATCTTGAAATTGTTGAAATCACAGTGTGTTTGGCAGGATTTCGAGGTGCGCGCGCGGCGGCCGCGCGCACGTGCCCCGCGTGTCATTTTTTGCCAGGGATGGTGGCCCTCGCAGGCGCGCAGACGTTGTTGAAGCAGTTCGAGGTGAGCGCAAAAGTTGCCCTCGAAGCCCCGTTTGATAGGAATGTTGAAAAACCATTGGTTTTGGAAGGATTCAGCATGCGCGCGGGGGCAGATTTTCAGAATTTTTTGATGAGAAAGTGGTGTGTTTTCATATGTTTCCTTGACATCGCATCTTGAAATTGTTGAAATCACAGTGTGTTTGGAAGGATTTCGACATGCGCGCGCGGCGGCCGCGGCGATGTGCATTTCGTGTCATTTTTTGCAATGGATTCTTGAAATGTGGTTATGTTAGAACAAGAAATGTCATTTTATATTGTTTTTTGCAAGGGAAAGCGGGGGGGAACAAAACAACCGGATCTGGATCACATCGTTTTGTCAAGGGCTTTCGCTCGAAAATGATGAAAACAAGGCTGCGGCCTAGATAAAACGGGAGGGTCGCGCACCAGGGGCCCCAACAATAATATTTCTTTAGAAGCAATAACATTCAACAACAACAACAACAACAACAACAACAACAACAACAACAACAGCATCAGCAGCAGCAGCAACAACAACAACAATCATTTTAAGACGGTTCGCCCTTATCTGCTCGAGTGTCCAATAACGCGTATTTCCCAAACCCTCGATACCCACCCTCTTCGTCTTCGATCGAGCCGGTATACCTTTCTTCCCTGCAGGCCGGGCACCGGCAAGCGGCGGGGCGGCCGCGGACCGTCGGCCTGGCCAGCGGCAGCGCTGATCGGCGGGGCGGTCGCGGACCGTCGACCCGACCCCAAGAGGGACGGACAGGGGACCGACCACGACGACGACGACGACGTCGACGACGACGACGACGGCGACGACCGCGACGACGACGAGCGAAAGCGAGAACGGGAGAGAACGACAGCAGGGCCACAAGGACACGAAGTAGGCCACGAAGGGCGACAGCGGGGACACGAAGGGAATGCGTATGGGGCCACGAAGAGCGCGAACAAGCGGGGGCCACGAAGGGCAGATGATGCGGGGCCACAGAAGGCAACGATGGGGCCACTGAGGGTAGCAACTGGGCCACGTAGGACAGTGAGGGGCCACAAAGGGCGACAGCGGTGCCACGAAGGGCACGCACATCGGGCCACAACGGGCGCGAACGAGCGGGGGCCACGAAGGGCATACGTATACTGGGCCGCGGAGGGCACGGACGGGGCCACTAAGAGCAGCAACGGGGCCACGAAGGGCAGCGAGGGGGCCACGAAGGGCGACAGCGGGGCCACGAAGGGCATGCATATGGGGCCACCACGGGCGCGAACGAGCGAGGGCCACGAAGGCATACATACGGAGCCACGAAGGGCTGCGACGGGGCCACGAAGGGCAGCGAGGGGGCCACGAAGGGCTGCAACGGGGCCACGAAACAAAGGGATGGGGCCACGAAGGGCTGCAACGGGGCCACGAAGGGCAGCGAGGAGGCCACGAGGGGCTGCAACGGGGCCACGACGGGCAGCGAGGGGGCCACGAAGGGCTGCAACGGGGCCACGAAACAAAGCGAGGGGGCCACGAAGGGCTGCAACGGGGCCACGAAGGGCAGCGAGACCCCGATACCGAGGTAATTTGTGAGGGAGTCCTGAGCGTGAGCGCGACTCCTGGGTGCCTGGGTATCGGGAGCGCGGCGCTTAAGTAAATTGGAAGAAATTCCAACGCAAGGGTGCTATTCTTCAGTAAATTGTAAGCAAGTCTCCAGCGAGAGCGCGACTCCAGAGCGCTGGGAGAGCGATTCCTGAATGAATTGTCAGGAAGTCCCGAGCGAGAGCGCGATTCCTGAATAAAATGCGAGGAAGTCTCGGGCGGGAGCGGAGGTCCTGGCTAAATTGTGAGAAGGCTCATGCAAGAGCCGCTGTTGTTGTAAACCGGGGGCAAAGACACAGTTTGACCCTCAAGACTTCCCCTGATAAAAAACCGGGTGCGAGCCCCTGGAAGGGCACTTCAATCGGAAGAAAACATTGTGCACCAGACGGGGGGGATCAACAATAATAATTCTTCAGAAATGAGAGTTCAATAACAACAACAACAACAACAGCAACAGCAACAACAACAGCAACAACAACAGCAACAGCAACAGCAACAGCAACAGCAACAGCAACAAATACAACAACAGCAACAATAGCAACAACAACAACAACAATATCAACAACAACAACAACAACAACAAAACCCACAACATCCTCAACCGAAACAACAACAACAACAACAACAACAACAACAACAACAACAACAACAACAACAATTACTAGCACGTGGGGACACACCGTTCTCACCAGTGCCAGGGTTTTCATAGGAGGCGGGCAATACCCCCACTTTGTGGGGGGGCCGGTTCAAGCTCTACCAAATTTCCAAACGACTCTTCGCCACCACCCACACCCAGCTTCCCGCCCTATGACGTTCGGACACTTCACTTCGTGGCATGCGGACGACCGTGGCTACTATTCAGGGCCCCGCGGCCGACGACGACGGCGTGCGCGCGCGAAGAAAAAACGAATGTGTCCCGCATGGTATTATTTGACAGGGATGATGGCCCTGGCAGGTGCGCAACCGTTGTTGCAGAAGTTCGAAAAAGTTGCTCGCAAAAGCCCGTTTGACAGAAATGTTTAAAAAGTGTTGGGTTTCCTACGAATCCGCAAGAGCGCGCGGGATGATTTTTTGACAATTTTTTTTTGAAAAACCATTGTTTTTTTATGTTTTTATGTTAAAATCGCTACGAAAACTAAGGTTTTGGAAGGATTTCGTCTTGCGCGCGCGAATGTCCACTTTACCTTATTTTTTGCAAGGGATTCTTGAAGTTTGGTTATGTTAGAACAAGAAATGTCCACTTTAGCTTATTTTTTGCAAGGGAAAACCGATCGTAACAACACAACCGGATCTGGATGACATCGTTTTACCTGAGACTTCCTCACGGAAATGATGAAAATGTGGCTGCGGCCTAGGCGCGGCGGGGGGGCCATGCACCAGGGGCCCCAACAATAATTATTCTTTAGAAGTAATAATGTTCAACAACAACACCTACAACTACAACTACAACTACAACAACAGTAATAATAACAACACCAACAACGCCAACACCAACAACACCAACAACAACAGATACTACAACAACAACAACAACGACAACAATAACAACCATAAGAATAACAAGCATTATCATCATCATGTTAAGACTGTTCGCTCTTATCTGCGCGAGTGTCCGTTAACGCGTATTTCCTAAGCCCTCGATACCCGCCCTCTTCGTGTTCGATCGTACCCTTTTGGGGGGTAAACCTTTCTTCCCTCCAGGCCGGGCCCCGGCAAGCGGCGTGGCGGCCGCGGACCGTCGGCCTGGCCAGCGGCAGCGCTGATCGGCGGCAACCCGACCCCAAGAGACACGGACAGGGGACCGACCACGACGACGACGACGTCGACGACGACGACGACGGCAACGACGACGACAACGACTAGCGAAAGCGAGAGCGAGAGAGAGAACCACAGCAGGGCCACGAAGGGCACGAAGTAGGCCACGAAGGGCGACAGCGGGGACACGAAGGGAATGCGTATGGGGCCACGAAGAGCGCGAACGAGCGGGGGCCGCGAAGGGCAGATCATGCGGGGCCACAGAAGGCAACAACGGGGCCACTGAGGGTAGCAACTGGGTCACGTAGGACAGTGGGGGGCCACACAGGGCGACGCGGGGCCACGAAGGGCATGCACATGGGGCCACGACGGGCGCGAACGAGCGGGGGCCACGAAGGGCATGCGTATACTGGGCCGCGGAGGGCAAGGACGGGGCCACTGAGGGCAGCAACGGGGCCACGAAGGGCAGCGAGAGGGCCACGAAGGGCGACAGCGGGGCCACGAAGAGCATGCATATGGGGCCACGACGGGCGCGAACGAGCGGGGGCCACGAAGGGTATACAAATATTGGGCCACGAAGGGCAGCGAGGGGGCCACGAAGGGCTGCAACGGGGCCACGAAGGGCAGCGAGGGGGCCACGACGGGCTGCAACGGGGCCACGAAGGGCAGCGAGGGGGCCACGAAGGGCTGCAACGGGGCAACGAAGGGCAGCGAGGGGGCCACGAAGGGCTGCAACGGGGCCACGAAGGGCAGATCGGGCCATGAAGGGCTGCAACGGGGCCACGAAGGGCAGCGAGGGGGCCACGAAGGGCTGCAACGTGGCAACGAAGGGCAGCGAGGGGGCCACGAAGGGCTGCAACGGGGCAACGAAGGGCAGCGAGGGGGCCACGAAGGGCTGCAACGGGGCCACGAAGGGCAGCGAGATCCCGATTCCAAAATAATATGTGGGGGAGTCCTAAACGTGAGCGCGACTCTTGGATGCCTGAGTGTCGGGAGCGCGGCGCTTGAGTTGACTGCGATGAATTCCAACGCAAGGGCGCTATTCTGGAGCAAATTGCAAGCAAGTCTCCAGCGAGAGCGCGACTCCAGAGCGCCGAGAAAACGATTCCTGAATAAATTGTACGGAAATCCAAAGCGAGAGCGCGATTCCTGCGTAAAATGCGAGGAAGTCTCAGGCGGGAGCGGGGGTCCTGGCTAACTTGTGAGGAAGTCTCAGGCGAGAGCCGTTGTTGTTGTAACCCGGGAGTCAGGGGAGCAGTTTGAGGAAGAAGACGTCCCTGATAAAAACAGGGTGCGAGCGCCCGGAAGGGCATTTCAAATGCAAAAATTCAATGTGCTCCGGAGGGGGGATCAACAATATTTTGTCTTCAGTAATAAGGGTTCAACAACAACAACAACAGCAACAACAGCAACAACAGCAACACCAACAACAACAACAACAACAACAACAACAACAACACAAACAACAACAACAACAACAACAACAACAACAACAACAACAACAACAACAACAGCAACAACAACAACAACCACAACAACAACAACAGCAACAACAACAACAACAACTACGACTACTACTACTACTACTACTACTGCTACTACTACTACTACTACATTAACAACAACAACCACCACCACCACCACCACAACAACAAAAACAAAAACAACAACAACAACAACAACCACAACAACAACAACGACAACAACAACAACAACAACAACAGCAGCAACACCAACAACAACAACAACAACAACAGCAACAATAACAACAACAACAACACGAACACCACCAACAACAACAACAACAACAACAACAACAACAACCACAACAACAACAACAACAACAACAACAACAACGCAACGAGCATAATCCTCACCACGGATCCTCACTTCAGCCACGCACCCAGGGACAATGAATGACCGTTCGGCCCCCTCACTCTGATAATATCGTCGACCCCCAAAAGGTCTCGACCCATTCCCAGGGACGGCTTTTCATCCTGGGTCGTTTGTTGCCGCCCCCGAGGCCCAGGAAGGGCAATCAGAGTCCGAAAACTGCCCAAAATCTCCCGCCATGATTTCTTCTTGACCCGAGGGGGTCTGGGGCCTACGCCATCGTTGCAGGATCGGCTCGAAAGGGTGGCGGAGCAGGGACGTGCACAGCAGGAGGGGTAGGCAGCGGCGGCATGCGCGTCGGCCGCCTCCACGGACGCCGCGGGCGCGCGCTCAGCGGGGGCGCCTGGGCAGGGCGCGCGCTGACCAAAGAAACATGACTGCACATGTTGGACATAGATTGACAATTCTCTGTCACTATACAAAGAACTGTGAGCCACATCTGTATCGCAGAGCAGGGTGAGTCTGGGAAAGGGCATGCCACCCCTTGACAAAAGCCTTGCCCCGATGTGCGGCCGCCGCGACCTCCAAAACCGACCCGGCGGTTCGGTTCGGGGCCGGAATGGACGCAACGACTCCTGGCCCACTGGAGGCCAGGGGGCCAGAAAACAATCAAACGGATCCTGGGCAGGCCTGAGACCAACAGACGTGTCTCCTTCTGAGGGGCGACGTTGGCGGGGGGCTGGGCCAAGGGCACAGTTCAATGAGACCGGTTGTCAGGGCACCTGGAGGAGGGGAGGAGGAGGAGGAGGAGGAGGAGGAGGAGGAGGAGGAGGAGGAGGAGGAGGAGGAGGAGGAGGAGGAGGAGGAGGAGGAGGAGGGGGAGGAGGAGGAGGAGGAGGAGAGGAGGAGGAGGGAGGAGGAGGAGGGGAAGGGGGAGGGTGAGGAGGAGGAGGGGTGGGAGCCATCGAGCTCGAATCGGCAGCGCAGCGCCGACAGATCGGCGGTGTAGGCCCCTGGCAGAGAGCACCCGCGCGGTCATATGGACGGGGCGGGCCGTCGGGCCCCCTGTCGGCGATGACTGGGCGATCGGGGCCTCGAGGCGTCCCTCCCTGACTCGATCCCCCCCAAACGTTGCTCCTTAAAACGACGCGAAGATCGGGGCAAAATCGGATCGGGACAATTCGAAATCTCTGCGAATCGGCGGGTTTGGAGGATGTATGGGGCGCCGCGGCCGCTCCAGAGCGTCCCGGAACGCCCTGAGAGCGCTCCGGAACGCTCTGGAGCGATTTATCTCGACCCTAGCCCTGTTTTACTCCTGCTACGGGGCCAAGAAACAATCAAACGGATCCCGGCCAGACCTGAAAACAACCAGCACATGTGCATTCGGACTCGTTCCAGCTGCTTGCAACACCAGGCCCACCTCCCAAGAGCCCGCAAGCGAAGTCACGTCCACCCAGGACGCAGAAACACCCAGCTGGACGCAGAAGCACCTTTCCTCCAACCAGTGCCAAGAACTCCCCCGAAAGGCCCCTCCTCGCAGGTGGCGACATCCGAACCCTACCCCCGCCAACCACCGATTCTCCTCAATCGATGGGCGGCGGGGGTAAGGTTCGGATTTCGCCACGTTTTCGACGAATTCCGAACCCTACCCCCGCCGCCCATCGAGCTGCCTGAATCGTGTATCGGCGAGGGTAGGCTTTGGATTTCGCCGCCAATCTTCGGGCATAAGACAAGCGCGTCCCACTACTCGCAAAACAACTACTCGCAAATGGCCTGGATCCGCCGCGGGAGATCTACGATCCGTGACATGAATGAAAACATGTTGTTGTTGTTGTTGTTGTTTTTCTGACGTTTGTGAGTAGGCACTCTGCAAGCAGTGGAACGCGCTCGGTGAGACATCCTGGAGGGTCCCCAGGAGGCCCCGAAGAGGCCTCCAAGAGCTAACCATCGCTCGGACGTCCATTCCCTGTGTTCTTTTTCGGTTTCGTGCGTGGTTTCTTCGCCAAATGATCAAGGATGCTCCTCGATGGTCCTCGCCGAAAGAAAAATGCACACGTCCGAGCGATGCCAGGAGGCTTGACGTGATGTGCTTACTGAGGTAGCCTGTGTGATCATCGGCGCTCGGGCTGCGCTCGTCTGCAGGGTTGGCGCCCTCTTGCCCCTTGCTCACCTGTCCTCCCCTTGCCACCCCCATCAGCTTTCGGTAGCGTCCTTCGTCAAGCAATTGCGCACGTCCGGAATGCCCCTGACCAGAACGACAGGAGACACGCCAGAGAAGCAGCCCAGATGCAGTGTGACCTCTCTGGCAACGCCTCCGAAAGAAACACACACACACACACACATACATTGTCATGGCCCGCCGTTACCTTGCCCAACTCGCTCGCGCCCACGATGGCTATCGAAGGCCCCCTCGGAGTCTTCTGCGGTGCCTGACTCGACAGTGCTGAGTAGATCATTTGCGGCCTCAGGGGCGGCCCCCTCTTACGAGCAGCGAATGGCTGCCCTGTTTGAAAGCAGCGGTGTCAAAAAAAACGCTCAAGGCAAGCAACCCCGTGTTTGCACAGGTATTCGGTGCTGTGCACTCTCCCTTCGGGCATTCTGCTCCGTTCCGTTGAGAAGGCTATCGGCGAGCGAACCCCTCCCTGGCGCTCCGACGCGCAGAACCGCGGCCCCCCGGCATCGGCGCCTCCCTCGGCAGCGTCCCGCGGCCCGCAGTCGGCATCGGCCGCAGAGCCGCTCATGGGCCATCCGAGCGCCCTTTTGAGAGCTCGGCTGCGGCGGCCCCAAAGGAAGAGGGCAGCCCGCTTCTGGTGAGGCTTCGGGCTGCGCACGGGCAGCCCCCCCCCCCCCACCCCCAGGTAGTCCAAGCTGGCCCCAGCAGGCCTCCCGAAGAGTTCGGGGCGGAGTCGACACCCTGGCGCCGCCTCCAGCGGTGAGGCTTCGGGCTGCGCACGGGCAGCCCCCCCCCCCCCGGGTACTCCAGATTTCGTAATAAAAGGGAGGGGGTCTGGATCCTCCAAGACAAGCCATTTCAGACCCCCCCCTGTGGGAGAACCCTCCAAAACATCGCCCCCAGACCCCCCCAGGCCCTCCAAGATGGCCTGGAAGAGACCCCCCCCCGAAATGAGACCCCCCTCCCTTTATTACGAAATCTGGAGTAGGAGGTCTGGGATCTCGCCGTCCAAAAGGTCCGCCTCTCCGCGGAGCCGCCGGCCTCGCGGCCGGGCCTCGCCAGCGCCTGGTGCCGCGCGGGGGCGCGTCGGCGGGGGCCCGCTCTCGGCGCGCGGGAGGACGCTGCCGGCCCCTGGAACACGTCCCGATCCCTGTGACTGGCATCGCCTCGTGGCGACGCCGCTCTTGAGGCTTCCCTCGGTTGCTGACGGTGCATCCCCCCAAGATTGTCCTCGCCCTCGGGCTCGTCAGTGAGGGGGCCACACGCGAGCCCTACCCCATACCCCCCACGATTCCTGATGGGGGAGGGTGGGGTTCACTTCGTCTGGGAGCTCCCTCGGTTGGGCGGTGCATCCCTAAGATTGTCCTCGCCTTCGGGCGCCCCAGCAGGCCTCCCGGACAGCTCGGGGCGGCCTCGGCGCCCAGCCGCGCTGCCTCCGCTCGGCGCCCCGGGGGGGCGCTCCGCGCCCCGGGATCGGGGTGCCGAGACCACCCCGGGCTGCCCAGAGGGCCTGCTGAGGCCAGCCAGGACTGCCCTTAAGTCGGGCGCGTCCCCCCTACAGGGGGATTGTCGACGACGAATAGAGAAGACCCCAAAAAGGCTCCACAATGGTCAAGAAGTGCTCAAGACATAGTCCCCGGATTATTCTGTTTGACCATTTTTTAATTTTCCTCCTGTAGAGGGACGGGCCCGACTTGAGACTACCTGAAGGGGCTGTCTGCGTGCAGCCCGAAGCCGAAGCCTCACCAGGCCCGCGGGCCAGCTCCCACGGGAGCTGTCCCCTGCAGGGCAGGCCGTCCAAGGCAGGCGTTGCCATGGCCTTCTCGGACATGATGGCCCAGCCTGGCAGGCGGTCAACACCTCTGGGAGCTACGAACGCTCCACCGAGCTGAAGCCCCCCAACGCACCTGGGGGCCCAAGCTCGTGGAGACACGGCCCCCAAGAAAGCCGGGTGTCTCGTAAACGGGGGCTTGGCTGAACGGGAACTTCGGCCTGTCCACGCGCCCCAGTCTACGATGCCCCCGTCTGCGGCGCCCAGGCCCCCCGAACGAGGGCGTAGCAAAACGTGGAGATCGGCGTTCCCCGTGCCCCCGTTTGCCGTGCCCTCGTCTCTGGCGCCCTGAAAAGCAGTCCTTTGCCCCAGGGCCCGCAGCAGCTGAGCCCTGAGCCCCGCGCGCGCTGCTGGCTTCCAGCACGAGCGGGCCCCGGGCCGCCCGGCCTTCGGCGGGCGTGCCAGAATGGCTTCCAACTGTGCACAGGCCATCCCCCTACTTCCTCCCCCCCCTCTCTCCTCCTGCTCTCCCTCCCTCCTCCTCCTCCTCCTCCTCCTCCTCCTCCTCCTCCTCCCTCCTCCTCCTCCTCCTCCTCCTCCTCCTCCTCCTCCTCCTCCTCCTCCTCCTCCTCCTCCTCCTCCTCCTCCTCCTCCTCCTCCTCCTCCTCCTCCTCCTCCTCCTCCTCCTCCTCCTCCTCCCCCGTGGCCCAGGGTACGAGTTCCATGAATATGTAACTGCACTATGTGACGACGTGGTGCGCACTGAGAATACCGAGCTCACGACAAAGAGGCAGCACATGCCGACCATGCGATAAGACGGACTCCAAATTCGAAGCAGTGCAAGCTCCACTCCGAGCATCCGAGTAGCCATCGAATACGAAACATACATCGCGCCCCCCCACCCCCCGTCGCCACTTGACAACCAGTGCGTACGCTATCTCAGCCGATGCTGTCGGAGCACTTTCTAAAACGATATTCTATCAGCGGGCTACCTGTCTCGCAGCACTACTCAAGGGCTGTTGAATGGTATGTTCAAGGCATCTGCCGACCATAAGAACGAGAATCACAGCAATGAGTTACGTCTGTGCTAGACCAAGCGCTACTGAACTGCACCGTACACGCACATACGCACTGTCAGCCTCAAGACCCAACTCAGCATAAGCGACTCCCGTCAACAAACAAACATACGATACGAGTTCTGCAAATGAACAAGAAAGGGCACAAACGATGATCCCACCAGTCCTCTGGGCGTAAGTGGTCTAGGGTGGCCCCTCTTCCAACCTCATTATTCCACATCGGGGAGGGGGGTACCCCTCCCCCTATCCCATCCCCTGGACATGGACGGTGCGCCCCGCGAGGTGTCAGAGGGTACTTTCTCGCCCAAGACGGCTCCAAGAGGGCCTCAGAGAGCCCACGATGACCTCCACGATAGCTCAAGATAGCCTAAGGTGCCTCGAGATGGCTCCCAAGATGCTCCAAGAGGCCACAAGAACGCTCCAAGACGGCTTCAAAATGCCTCCAAGACTTCCCAGGAGGCCGCCAAGAGGCCAAAATCCTTCAAAAACCTAGTAAAATCAATGAATGTTGTCTTCTCGACCTTTCTCTTCCGATGGCCTTCCGAGGACTCAAGGCAGCTCCTAGAGGGCACATGAGGACCCCAAGAGAGGCCCAAGAGAGCCCCAAGACGGCCCCAAGAGCGCCCAAGAGCGATCCAAGAGCGCCCCAAGAGGGGCCCAAGAAGCGATTGTTGTGGTTCCCGAGGGGGGGTCGTAACTAGAGCTCTCGTATGTTTCGATCGATCTCCCCCAAGATGACCCCAAGAGCGCTCCCGAGTCTCCCAAGAGCGTCTCAAGAGGGCCCCAAGAGGCGCCCAGGAGGCCCCAAGAGGCGCCCAAGAGGCCTCCAAGAGTCTCCCAAGAGAGCCCCCTACGAGGCCCCAAGAACCCTTCAAAAACCTAAGGAATATCATTCGGGATATCAACGAATTGCACCTTATCGCCTCTTTGCTTTCGATGACCTTCCAAGGCCTCAAGATGGCTCCAAGATGACCTGAGGGCCCCAAGAGAAGCCCAAGAGAGCCCCAAGACGGGAATTCGTCGCAAGGAATCAAGCCAGAGGACGAGGAGGTCGCCAGCCCAGTACCATGGCGCATAGTGAAGGGAGCGGCTCACGACGCCCTGGGAAGGGGCCACCCTGCCCTGGAAGCAAGATGCCAAACTGCTTGGAGTGAGCTCCCTGTCAAGAATGCTGGCAGCGCCAAGCGCACCGGCAGCGAGCAGGCACGGTCACGTAAGGGCCGCGGAAGGGGCAAGGGCACAGGGCACCTGCACTTTGGGGACCTACTTCAAGACTGCAAGGAACCCGTTCAACGGAGACGAGTTCTGCACATGTCCATCGCCCCTGACCGGGCCCATCCTGCACCCAGGAGAGGCGTATACGCCCCCCCTGTGTTGGCCAGAGATGCATATACACCGCTCCTGGGCCCAGGATGGGCTTGGCCAGGGGCGGTGGACATGTGTACATCTCGTTGCCCTACTTCGGGCAAGCCGCATTCCTAGCTGGAGGCGAACGCTGGCAATGCGCTCTGCTCCAGACGCGAGCTGGCACGCTCGGAGTGAGCTTCCCTGCAAGAGTGCCGGCAGCGCGACGGGCACCGGACGCAAGCAGGCACGCCCGCGAGGCTGGCGGGAGAGTGAAAAGAGGCTGCCTATGCAACTCTCACTCTGATCAGGAACGCGGTAGAGAAGATCGGACAGATGATTTAGGGAACCGAACTCTATACACCGACGCTTTTTCTGGCCCTGCACTGAAATTTGCACAGGCAAGCGGATCCTGGTGTTTTCGGGATGCTGGTGTATACATGTTCGCCATTTCTCCAGGAAAACGGGGAAACGACTATGCACCACACCACCCCGACGTCGTCCCTGACCCTCAAAAAGTCCAGGGATTGAAAAACAGCGCGCCACTGGTAATGTAAGTGTTCCAATGTCCGATGACTCACCCTGACGGGTCTGATGGGGCGAGGCACGGGGCCTCGCCTGGCGTGAAAGCGTAGCGCCTCGTGTAGACACCGCTTGACCCGACACGGCCGCGCCACGAGGCTGACGGGAGGGCCGCGGGAGGGGCACCAGCCCAGGGCAGCTGCAGTGAGGGGGCTACTGAAGCAGGCGGTGAGAGCGCTCTAGGAAGGTGTTTCTTTATGTTCGGCGATGACGGGCGTCATGGGGGGGGGAGGGGAGGGCGGGGGGGGGGTATGACGTGACGCCCCCCCCCCGCCGTGTGGTTCCGGCACCACAGCCGCGCCCGCGCGCACGACGCGACGAGCGACGAGCGACGAGCGACGACGACGACGCGAGCAGCATGTAAGTGGCGATCTGCCCATTGCGCCTGTGTGCACCACAACGCCATGACGCCCGTCATGCCCCAAGCAATAAAGAAATGGCTTCTAGACAAGACTAGTTAGGGACAGAATGAAGAAACCTGACAAGAAGAGTCCTGGACTTGGCTAATCTCTCTTGAAGTGCTTGGGGTCCACACGCTGGCAACGTGGCAAATGTTATGATGTCTGCTCACACTGGTTCTCCAAGAGGTCCCCTGGAGGGGGCAAAGACCTTCAAGAACCACCCCCGAAACGCGCAAAGCTCCCGAAAACCGCGAACTCCGCGCCCAGATGGGTCCCCCCAGGAGCGAGAAGAAACGACACCCGCACCACCATCGCGAGGAGCATGATAAGAAATAGAGGGAAAAGAACTATGCACATACACCGGTTCTGGCCAGGCCCATCCTGAGCCCAGGATCAGTGCATACGCCCTCCTACCTTGGCCAGGAAGGCATATGCACCGATCCTGGGTCAAGGATGGGCCTTGCCAGGATCGGTGCATGTGCATAGTCCTCTTCGCCCGAAAAGGAATCGAACTCTATACACCGACGCGTCTTCCTGCCCTGCATTGGAATTTGCACTGGAGAGCGGATCCTGGTGTATACGGGACCCTGGTGTATACATTTTTCGTTGTTTTCCTGGGACATCGGGGAAAAAAAAATGCACCACACCACCCCAGCGTCGTCCTCGACCCTCAAAATGTCTTGGGATTGCAAAACAGCCCGCCACTGGCAATGTATATGCTCCAGTTTCCGCCATGGGAGGGTCCCTCGTAGTGATGCGGTGCCGCCGCCTTTCGGAGCCCCGCTCG
>CAUYUJ010016864.1:116077-136077 GCA_963575745.1 Prorocentrum cordatum | reverse complement strand
CCGATAAAACGAGACCACGCCCCAGGCGCCGACAAAACGAGACAACGAGAAAACAAGCCAGTGCCCGAGAAAACGAAACCACGACTTAGAGGCCGAGAAAACGAGACAACGAGAAAACGAACCAGGGCCCGAGAAAATGAGAGCACGACCCAGGGCCCGAGAAAACGAAACAAAAACCCAGAAGCCGAGAAAACGAGACAATGAACCAGGGTCCGAGAAAACGAGATAACGACCCAGGGGCCGAGAACACGAGAAAACGAGAAAACAAACCAAGGTCCGAACAAACGAGACCACGACCCAGGCCGAGAAAACGCGAATATCGTTCACAGAAAACGAGACCACGACCCAGGGGCTGAGAAAACTGAAAAAAACAGCAACAGAAAAGCCCGAGAAAACGAGACTACGAACCAGGGGCCAAGAAAACTAGAAAACGAGAAAACTAACCAGGGTCCGAGAAAACTGGACCACGACCCAGGCGCCGAAAAAACGAGAAACGAGAACACGAACCAGGGTCCGAGAAAACTGGACCACGACCCAGGCGCCGAAAAAACGAGAAACGAGAACACGAACCAGGGTCAGAGAATACGAGACGAAGACCCAGAGGCAGAGAAAACGAGAAAACGAGAAAACTAACCATGGCCCGAGATAACCAAACCACGACCCAGGGGCAAAGAAAACGAGAAAACGAACCAGGGCCTGAGAAAACGAGACTACGACCCAGGAGCCGAGAAAACGAGAAAACGAGAAAACGAAACGGGGTCCGGAAAAACGATACCACGACCCAGGGGCCGAGAACACGACAAAACGAGAAAACTGACAAGGGACCGAGGAAAAATGGCACCACGAACCAGGGGCCGAGAAAACAAGAAAACGAGATCACGAACCAGGGCCTGAGAAAACGAGACCACGACCCAGGATACGATAAAACACGAAGACAGGACAACGAATCAGGGTCAAAGAAAACGAGACCACGACCCAGGGGCAGAGAAAACGAGAGAACGAGAAAACGAACCAGGGGCCGAGAAAACGAAACAAAAACCCAGGGGCAGAGAAAACGAGAGAACGAACGGGGGCCCGAGAAACCGAGACCACGACCCAGGGTCCGAGACAACGAGAAAACGAGAAAACCAACCAGCGCCCGAGAAAACGAGACCACGACCCAGGGGCAGAGAAAACACAAAAACGAGATAACGAACCAGGGACAAAGAAAACAGAACCACAATCAAGGGGCCGAGAAACGGAGAACACGAGAAAACGAACCAGGGCCCGAGAAAACGGGACCACGATCCAGGGGCCGCGAAAGCAAAAAACGAACCAGGGTCAGAGAAAACGAGACCACGACCCAGGGGCCGAGAACACGACAAACGAGAAAACGAACAAGGGACCGAGGGAAAATGGCACCACGACCTAGGGGCCGAGAAAACAAGAAAACGAGATCACGAACCAGGACCCGAAAAACAAAAACAAAAAAAATGAGAAAACGTGGAAACGAGAAAACGAACTGGGGCCCGAGAAACCGAGACCACGACCCAGGGGCCGAGACAACGAGAAAACGAGAAAGCCAACCAGCGCCCGAGAAAGCGAGACCACGACCCCAGGGCACAGAAAACGCGAAAACGAACCAGGGCCCGAGAAAACACGACCACGACCCAGGGGCCGAGAAAACGATAAAAGGAATCAGGGCCCGAGAAAACCAAACCACGACCCAAGGGCAGAGAAAACGAGAAAACGAAGAAACGAACCAGGGCCCGAGAAAACGGGACCACGATCCAGGGGCCGAGAAAAAAAGGAAAAACGAAAAACGAACCAGACCCCGAAAAAACGAGACCACGACCCAGGGGCCGAGGAAATGAGAAAACGAGAAAACGACCCACGACCCAGGGGCCGAGAAAACGAGAAAACGAGAAAACGAACTGGGACCCGAGAAACCGAGACCACGACCCAGGGGACGAAAAAACAAAACAACGAGAAAACGAACAAGGGACCGAGAAAACAAGACCACGACCCAAGCGCCGAGAAATCGAGCAAACGAAAACACGAACCAGGGTCCGAGAAAACGAGACCGCGACCCAGGAGCCGAAAACACGAGAAAACAAGAAAACGAACCAGGGACCGAGAAAACGAGAAAACGACAGAAGGAATCAGGACCCGAGAAAACGAGACTACGAACCAGGGGCCGAGAAAACAAGAAAACAAGAAAACGAACCAGGGTTCGACGTTATTCTCCTATGCGTCCCCAAGCGCTGCGATGCGCACCTGTCGTCAGGGATTCCGCCATTTTGCCAAAGCCCCGGAAGAGAAGTGGGGGGGGGGGGGGCGTAGCTTCGGAAGCCCCCCCACCCTTTGCACAGGAGGGGGGAGGGGAATCGCTTGAAGCCGCCCCCCCCCGTGCCCAGACCAAAAAAGGAATGAGGGGGGGGTAGATTCCAAAGCCTCCCTCCTGGCCCCCCCCCTCTTTGAAAGGGAAGCCAGCGCTCACCTTCTGCTCCGGAAATGGAAGGGAAGGGGGGTAGTTTCGAAGCCACCCCCCCCTTTAGCCAAGGCCCCCCTAGCTTAGAAACCCTTACAGAAGGGAGGGGGGGTAGCTTCTGAAGCTCTCCCCCCCTTTCGGAAGGGAGGGGGGGGGAGGTAGCTTGAAGCTGGGGCCCCGCGGTGTCCAAACCCAAAAGCAAGGGAGGAGGGAGGTAGCTTCCGACCACTCCCCCCCTTTGAGAGGGAAGCCCGGGCCCACCTTCTGCCCCAGAAAAGGAAGGGAGGGGGGGTAGCGTCGAAGCCCCCCCCCCTTTAGCCTGGGCCCCCCTAGCTTAGAAACCCTTACAGAAAGGAGGGGGGGTAACTTCGGCCCCCCCCCTTTTTGGGGGAAGGAAGGGGGGGGGTAGCTTGAAGCTGGGGCCCCCCTTTTCGTATTCCCGGCGCTGCGGGCGCGCTCTTTCGCAGGCAGGTAGGCGTGCTTCAATTGACCTGGCACGCGGAAGCTTCGAACGCAGCTTCCTTTTGGAAAAGGGCGACGACCCCGGGGAGGGTCCGGAAGCGGCCCTGCTGCCACGGCGCTGGAAGTGCGACCGCCAGCACCGGAGTGGAAGAAAGGGAAGGCTTGCAGAGAACAGTGCGGATCTTGTAGATCGGCGACGGGGCCCCACGCTTGGCGCGCGAAACGACCCAGGGGCGGCGCAGAGGGCGCCACCAGGGGGTCCATGTCCAATCCTGGACACATCCGCCCGAACCTCGCGAAAAGTCAACTCCTCAAGCAGGCCCCTCCTCGAGATCCTGGCCAGAGCGAAGCAAGTGAGGCAACTCAGAGACTCCCCGCGGTGCGGGAGGGGGGGGCCAGGCAGGGAGCACATGGCCTGGGGCTCGTCCGACCCACACTACGCTGCCTGGTCGACGTGCCCCGCAGGTACGGGACGGCGGCGGGAAGAGGGAGAGGAAGCCTTCCCAGAGGGGGAGAGGGAGGGAGAGAGGACAAGCCGACGAGAGGAGACCCAGCCCAGCCCGACCCGACCCGACCACCCTGATCGGCAGGCGGGGGGGGGGCGAGGGAGGGGAGACGAGCGGGGGATGGTTTCTGCCCGCGGCCGCACAGAGACGATCCGCCTCCTTCTCCGCGCGGAGCGCCAGCGCGCCGCCGCCCCGTCGCACCCAGTGTCCGCCGGAGCCGCCGACAGCATCGCCGTGGCCGCCTCCCTGGAGGACGGGGGCGCGGCGCCGCGGACCTCCCAGAAGGTGCGCCTGTAGCGCTCCGTGCGGCTGCAACTCCCAAGAACAGAAACAGTAGGACTTAGAAGCTGCTCCCCACAGAGAGCGCAGGTCTGCCTCCGCGCTGAGGGAGAGGGACCCAAGGAGTGACTGAGCGCGACCAGCCGCCCACGAAGCCTGCTCAGCAAGCGTTGGCCCGACCCCGAGAAGTACCGCACTGTAGTCAAAGAGTCGGTCGGCTACCTGCGGTTCTGCGCGGCGATCGCCCACATGCAGATGAAAGGCGGCAGGTACTTCTCCATCGAGGCTCCGCCGTCCGCCCGATCCTGGGACTGTGCTTCCATCTTGAGCCTCTGCGCTGCAGCCAGCGTGCACTGGGTGTCCGTCAGCGGCTGTCAGGTGGGACTTACAGATCCCGTGACCACTAAGCCGATGTCCGATGTCCGAGGAGCGGTGCTTTGCGAGCAACGCGGGAGCTGCGGTGTCCGAGAGATCACGAGTATCAGTGGTGGTGGGATAGCTCGCAAGGCATCAAGAGGAGCGCGTACTCCGAGAGGCACCCGAAGGACCTGTGCATGCGGATCACTGCGGCCGTGCTGAGCCAGCTGTAGATGGAAGACGTTTTCTACTGCGTGGAGGTGCTCACACCACCGAGGACCCCGACATCGTGAATCGCAGAGGCTGTCGCTGGAGGCGCCCATGCAACGCCTACACGCCAGCTTGGACCATCCGAGCAACGAGGACATGCTGCACATCCTGGAGCACGCCAAGGCGAGCGTGATGGCAATGGCCATGGCGCGCAACTTCTTGTGTTCGGCACGTGAGGGGCGGAAGCCTCCCGAGGCCGCCCGGCCTGCGAAGGTTCCGTCCAAGGTGGCAACATTGAGGCTGGTCGAGGTGGACGTCAAGAAGCTGCCCAGCTGGCGGGAAGGCATGAAGGTGAAGTCCCTCAACGTCGCATGCCCGAGCGGCGGCCTTCAACAGGTGGCCCCCCTTCGTCGTCTTCGAGCAGGAGGCGGGCACGGTGCTGAATGAGACCTTCGAGAAGAACAGCTGGAGCATGCCGCACGGACCGCCGAAGTACCTCAAGTGCGACGCCGGCAAGACTAACCCGGGCGAGGAGATCATCGGCGCGTTCGAGGAGCAGGGGAACGAAGTGACTGACGCAGCTGGCAAGGCCCATGAACAGGTCGGGCACGCTGAACGTCATAGAGACCGGTTCGGGGACACCTTGAACAAGGTGCTGGACCAGAAACTGCCGAAGGACAAATCTGACTGGACGGCCAAGAACTCCCTCCTGCGGGCCCACGGCTACTGACCGTGCCAGATCGCCCTGGGCCGCATCCCTGAGGTGCCGACGGACACGTTGCAGGTGGAGCCGAACATCGCGGCCAACAGCGCCGCCCTCCACGACGAGCCGTTCGCCGAAATGGAGAAGCGCAGGCAGAGCGCCCGCCTGGCCGTCCTGGGACGAGTCGGGCCGCCAGGGTTGCCCTGGACAGCGCGCCCAGGGTCGCGAGGACGCTTCAGCCAGGCGACCGCGTGGCCGTCTGGCGTCGAGGCCGAGGGGCCCCAGGCAAAAAAAAGGCCCACGCCCGCTGGCGAGGCTCGGCCGTGATCCTGGGGCCCGCGGAGGGCAACGACTGGGTCGCCATGCCCGGCGCGGAGACCGAGGCGCCCCCGGAGCAGCTCGGGCTGGCGACGCCAGAGGAGAACAGGGGCCGCCGAGATCGCCCAGCTGGACCCTGGCGAATAAAGTTCACGGACGGCCAGGGTCCTCCGCGCGGCCTCACGGTCACCACGGCGGAGGAGCGGCCACCGGGCGGCGGAGGCGCAGCTCGCCCCGAGACGAATCCGGAGCAGGCGCCGCCCGGGGCGCTGGCGGCGGCGCTCCCCGAACCAGCGCCAGAGCAGCCGCGGCCGCGGGAGGAGGACGACGCGCCCGCGGAGACCGACGAGGGCGCGACGGGCGAGGCGCAGGAGCAGGCGCCGGACCCCAAGGCGAAGCTCGACCGCCGCATCGCGGGCAGGCGGCCGGCGAAGCTGGAGGCGGCCCGACCAGCCAAGGCGATGAAGTACGGGGTGGAGCAGTCTGACCGGCGAAGACTCCCAAGTTGGAGGAGGACGTGCTGAGCGCGCTGCTGACGAGCGTCGAGACTGACGCCGCGGAGGACGAGGAGGAGCTGCGCGTGCTGTAGGCGAAGCAAGAGACGGAGGAGGAGTTCGAGGACGCCCTGCTGGCCTGAGGCAAGCGGGAGCTCAACCACAAGGACCCGAAGTGGCTCAGCGACGAGGGCGTTCAGAAGATCACTGCGGGCATCACCAAGAAGATGAACAACCTGCTGCACAAAAAGAAGGCGCTGGAGGTGGCGACCAGGACCGAGTCCGACGGAGTCCGGAGGGCGAGCCCCAAGCGGACCGTCGGCAGCCGGATGATCCTGACTCGGAGACGGAGGTGGCGAAGGCTCGGCTGTGCGGCCAGGGCCACATGGACCCAGACTCGATGCAGCTGGTGCGCGAAAAGAAGACGACATCCACTGCTTGAGCTGCCCCAGAACGGCAAGGTGGTGACCTGCCAACTGCCGGCCCCCAACGGCTTCCGTATCCAGATCGGCGACGTCGAAGGAGCCTTCCTCGAGGCCGACCCCAGCGCCTTCACCCCAACCAGCTGCTGAAGGTGACCAGGCCGATCTTTGGCTTCAGTGACGCCCTGGCCCAGTCGCGGGGCAAGTTCAGGAGCACCGTCTTGGGCTGAAGACAGCCTACGGCGGCGAGGGCTGGCGACAGTCGAAGCTGGGCCCCTGCTTGGTCTACTTGTTTGAGAGCTGGCCTTTGCGCAGGCTTATATCCACGCATGTGGAGAACATCCTGACTGGAGGAAGAGGAGACAAGCACAATGCCTTAATCAAATCTCGCAGAGCGAAGCTTCCGCTCCCAAAATGGAAGGTCAACGACGGGAAGACCTGCGGGCCCCACATCAGCCAAAATCCCAAAACCATTGAAATCACTGTTTCCCAGAAGGAGTTCGCCGAATCAATGAGACCAGCTGGAGCGAGACCCCGAGCGCCCCCTGAGAGCCCAGCAACCAAGAAGGAGATCACGAATTTTCGAGCTATGCTTGGGAGCGATAACTGGCTGGCCTGGGAATCCAGGCCAGATCCTGCGGTCCAGGTGTCCATGAGTCAGCAGTGCATGCCGAAGCCGACAGTAGGAGAAGTTCGTCATGGAAACAGTATAGTAAGAAGGGCCAAACAGTTTTAGAGTCTTTCCTGGAAGATCAAGCCTATCCCGATCGAGAACCTGAATCATTATGCATGCCGACGCGTCGAATCGGAATGCTTCGAAGCCCGGGAGCCCGGCTGAATATGTCATCGCCGCCACCGACGATAGAATGATTCGAAACGGACTTAGCCCCCGGAGCCGCCTGGTCTGGGAGATTACTGTCTTCGGCGAGTAACATCGTCGACCTTAGCAGCCGAAATTCAAGCACAAATGGATGGTCTTGGTCATCTGGAATGGATATCGTGTCTACTTTTAGTGAGGGCCGTGATGGAGGTTTTTGTTTTCGTCGTCGGTCTCAGTATCTCCCGAAGCTGACCCCCATTGCCGTCGCCGATTGCAAGTCGTTGTACGATCACATCATCAGTTGTGGCAGTGCAAGTTCATGTTCGGATACGTAAACGTGTCGCCGCCGACCTAGTCATAACTAAAGAAAGTGTCCGTCGACTGGGTTTGAGTTATCGCTGGGTTCCCTCGGCCCTGCAGCTGGCCGACATATTAACCAAGGATAAAGCTGAACCAGCAGATATGATGCGAGCTACGATGACGAGCGGAAAGTACCAACTGGTTGATGAACAGGCGGTGATGGCCGCAGCAGCGAGCGAGCATGTCCGTCGTCAGCTCCTTTCGGCTCGTTCGAAATCATCGGCTCCTCCGAAACCCGACGCGATCCGAGCCTATGGCCAACTTCCGGGCAATGGTGAAGTTCGAGAGCCAGATGAACGAGGACGGGGTCAGGAGTCTCTGCGCGAGCATCCAAGTGGAGCCTGTTCTCCATTCGGGAACGACGTGCAACGTCGTGACCGACCTAAAGACGCTGGGAGACTGGGAGGACCGCAACATTCGCAGCAAGATCACGCTGACGTGGAGCAAGGGGACAGGCAACATTGCCATCAGGACGGCGGCGGGCATCGAGGACGCCGCGCTGTAGTACACGACGGTCCTGGACAGCGCGTACGCGGCCATCCTAGACGAGAAGGAGCCAGACGTGATGGACGGGATCGAGGACGTGATCGCGAGCCTGCCGGTGCTGGTCGAGCACACGTACGAGGGTCCCGGCGCGTCCGATTCGGAGACGTGGAGTGTCGTGTCATCGAAGCTGCCCGAGTCTGCCGAGTTCCGGCTGGCCGTCGAGAACCTGTGCGAGTCGGGAAGCCAGGAACTGGCGGATTTCGAGGACAAAAGGCTGAAGTTCATCAAGATGATGATCAAGAAGTTTAAGGCACCTCAGGACGACCTGCCCGAGACCGTGGCCGAGGGCATGGAGGCCGAGGATGGTGAGCAGGAGCATCCTGCTGCTACAGCAGCCGCTGCCGCGGCGGCCCTGGGGCGGCACCCGCGCCGCTAGTCGCTTGAGAAGGAAGGGCGAATACGAGCGAGGCCCTCCTGGGCCATGCAGCCTCAATGACGCACGATGCTAGTCTTCTCATCAGTGCTGATACGAAGGCCTGTTGGGCCCCTGTCTTACTGGAGCCCCCCAATACTTTGCTACCACCCCCTTTTGGCAGTGCTGTGCGTGTCGAGCCTACTCGATAGCATGTTGGCTTTCCTCAGGAGAGGGGAGGAGGAGGAGGAGGAGGAGGAGGAGGAGGAGGAGGAGGAGGAGGTGAGGAGGAGGGGCGGAGGCGGAGGAGGAGGGAGGTAAGGAGGAGGAGGAGGCGGGAGGCGGAGGAGGAGGAGGAGGAGGAGGAGGAGGAGGAGGGAAACGAGGAGGCAGGGGGCCCCTTCCTCGAAGCCTTTCTGCAGGAGGGAAGGCCCCACGGGCGGCGGGGCGGCGGCGAGGCCAGTGCGGACTTGATGCTGGGCGCGGCCTGGCCGCGGCGCCGCTGCGAGGCCCCCCCCGTCTGGCTTTCCTCCCCGGCCCCCCTACGCCTCCCCTCCTTCCCTGCCTGTCTCCTCCCTCCTTTCTTCGTTTTCCTCTCCCTCCTCCTCCCTCCTCCCCTTCCTCCTCCTCCTCCTCCTCCTCCTCCTCCTCCCCCTCCTCCTCCTCCCCCCCTCCTACTCCTCCTCCTCGTCGTCATCATCATCATCATCATCATCAGCAGCAGCAGCATCATCATCAGCCACCATCATCATCATCATCATCATCATCATCATCATCGTCATCAGCATCATCATCACCATCATCATCATCACCACCACCACCGCAACCATCATCATCATCACCATCACCACCATCATCATCATCATCATCATCATCATCATCATCATCATCATCATCATCATCATCATTCCCCTCCTCCATCTCCTCTTCCTTCTCCTCGTCATCCTCCTCCTCCGTCTCCTCCTCATCCTCCTCCTCCTCTCTCCTACTCCTCCTCTTCCTTTTCCCTTCCTCTAATGTTTAGTAGTATCGTTCGTCTTCGTATTAATATGCATGCGATTCGCATTATTATCCGTATTAAGTGAAAACCATTAGTCGTGATATCACGTAGAATAGGACTAGTCGTATGATCATAACTATAAATACTATTTCTGGTACGATGGTTACCATGACGAGTCGTATTAGTAGCACTATCGTATTAGCAGTACTCGTCTGGCTAGTAGTATGAGTCGTCATATTCACTACTATTGATGATAATAGTATTCGTAGTATTCTGACTGTGGTTATTATTAGAATTTGTACTATGAATTTCTAGTTGTTGGTATCACGAATACAATCATTACTAGTCGCACTATGATCATTAGCATGAGAACGAGTGTTAGTTGAATGTGTGCTAGTCGCTGGACGATCATTAATCATTGAACCAGCAGTACCGTTAGTATGATCAGTATTAGTACTAGTCGTACCAGTAGCAGAATTACTGGTAGTATTGCATGGGTAGTAGCAGTATTGTTATAAGCCTTAAACGATTAGCATTACACAATTAATTAGTATTCGTTGTAGTGTTCATATGATGTTTAGTATTAACATGATTTCTAGTATAGGTCGGTTTCGTATATGTGTTATTCTTATTATTGTTCGTCATAGGATTGCCCTCTTTCTTGGTAGTCGTATTATTGTTCATGGTATGATTGTGATTCGAAATAAATACTTGTCGTATTCGTATTACTCGTCGTCGTTTTCGTTTTCGTCGTCGCCTTCGTCGTCGCCATATTGCGATTGCATTAAAATATGGTTGCGGGGATTCGTCTTAGTAGTGCGAGTAGATTCGGGTTAATCGTCTTCTCATTCGTATTATTGTTCCTCCTCCTCGTCATCGCCATGCTCCTCCTCCTCCTCTTCTTCCTCTTCCTCCTCCTCCTCCTCCTCCTGCGCCTCCTCCTCTTGCTCCTCCGCCTCCCCCTCATCCTCCTCTTCCTCCTTCTCCTCCTCCGCCCAAGGCCCGGACCGTCGGAGGCTTTTCCTGGCGGTGCGTTTTGCTTCTGGCAGTTTTGAGGTTGCCCCCAGTCAGATCACAAGGGCCTAGCGCGCCAGCCGCAGGACCATAGGCCAGCCGCGACTCCACGAGACGAGCCAGAGGCAGCCTGGCAAAGACGAGCCAGACAACGCAGGACTGACGACCGTTTGTTGTTGAGGAGGTGCTGCTGCATAAACTCGTCTGCTCAGTCACCACTCAGCTCAACGCCGGATGCAAGACAAATGGCTTTGTGAAACATGTGGCACTGTCAACTCTTTTGGCTGCCAGTTCTGCACGAGGTGCATGCCCGATCAGTCCAGTTGCCCAGTGGCCGTGGCGAAGCGAAGCGAAGCGCGCAAGTCCGCCGGAGCGGGACCCTTCAGGGTCAGCGCGGGCGGGCCGGGGCCCTTACACCGTGGTGCCGGAGATGTTCATACAGAAGCCGTCGCATGCGCAATAAATTGTCCCTCCAATCTGTGCCACACACAAGTGTCGCAGGCAAGCACCCAATCGATCGAATGTCCCTCCTCGGCATGGCCCCAGCGGGACGGGGCAATTTCCCAGTCAATATGCGCCCTTGGCGCACGGCATGGCTCGAGATCCGCGGGCGGGGCAACAGCAGACGGACGAGCAACAGCCTACTCAATGGAATGCAGCCAGACGGCTGCCCAGAGGAAGCCGGACCCGACCAGAACGCAAAATACAGAGATCGTCGCCGGTCTCTCTCGCAAACGAGGAGGAGGAGGAGGAGGAGGAGGACGAGGAAGACGAGGAGGAGGAGGAGGAGGAGGAGGAGGAGGAGGAGGAGGAGGGAGGAGGGAGCAGGAGGAGGAGGAGGAGGACCTTCCCCGTCAGGGCGTGGGCAGGCCGCCAGGGCGCGAGCACGGCCCAGGACCACGGGCCCCCCCGCCTCAAAGGGCGGGGGCCCCGCCCCCCTGGCACGTCCACGAGACGGGCCCTGCTCCACGCGGCGCAGGCCGGCCCCCCCGCGACGGCGTCGACCAACCCCTCCACGACGAGGGCCACGATGAGGTCGGAGGTCTCCGTCAGCGCGAGGTCCCACCGAGAGCCGGCCCCCATGAGGGTCTCCAGGCCCTCCTCGGCGGCGAGCTTCCGCAGATGCTGCGATCCCCCCGCCGACGAGGTCCTGAGAAAAGGTGCGCAACCACGAAGATGCGACAGGGAGCGGCACGGGCGGCTCGCACCGCCCGGCACCACCCCAGCACGCCCATCCCCGTGGTCGGCGCCTCGGCACTTCGCCGAGCCGTCTGTCGGCATGTCCAGGTGTCGCCCTCGCCCCCCGCGCACAGCTGGCACTCCGCCAAGGGCGTCGAAGACCTCCGTCTTCCCGATGTCCAGATGGCAAGCCCGCCAGCGGGGGGATCCCCACGGGCGTGGGGCCGTCGGGCGCCTCCCAGCCTGGCGCCGCCACGTCGTCGTCGGCCGCGGCTCCCGACGTCTCCAGGCGGAGGGCCTCCAGCTCGGCTCGCAACGTCCTCAGCTCCTTGCTCTCGTCGTGTTCACTGGCACCTGGAGTGCTGAGCCGCGGGAGCAAGCCTGTCCACCAGCACAGCAGCAGGACCAGGCCCACGCAGGCGGCGCTCCCCTCAAGCTTGGCCTGCGCCGTCTCGGCCCTGTACGCGATCCATCCTGCGGCCGCAGCGCCCACCCCGAGCAGGCCTTGCAGGCCCGTGCTCCACGGGAGGGGAACCGACGGCGGTGGCGTCATCCCGTGACGCGGAACGGAGGGGTGCCCGCCTGCCGCTCTCACTTGGAAAGCCATCCTCCTCGAGCCAAGTTGGTTGTGGCATCACTTCTCTCCCTCCCTGGTGCTACACCTGTGCTGACTAAACCAAACACTCGTTCGGAGCTCACGTAACCATTCATCCATTCGTATATACATGCATGCACACATGCGTATATGCATGCATGCATACATGCATACATGACGGATATATATATATATATATATATATATATATGTATGTATATATATATATATATGTATATATGTACACATATATATATATATATAGATATGTATATATGTGTGTATGTGCATATGTGTATGCATAAATGTGTGTGTACATAACTACATACGTACATCTATATACGCATGCATGATTGCATATACACATGCATGCGTATATGCATACATGCATGCATGCATACATACATACATACGCACATACTTGCAAACAGACATACATACGTACATACATGCATGCATGCATGCATGCAAACATACATACAAACATGCATAAACACATACATACATGCATGCATGCATACATGCATACATACATACTATGTCATAACACAACACAGCATACCAAACCATCACATGTCGTAGCATTTCAGAGCATAATATGTGATGGTATGGCACGACATGTCAGCGCGTAGCATACCATGATACAGCAATTATAACAGTGCATGTCACAGCATAACATAACACCACAAATCATACATCAGTAGCGGCATGGTTACCTACATACATGCATAAGTTCATACAAATATAGATGCTGGCATGGATGCATGCACGCATACACGCATACATACATAAAAATGTGCATGCATGAATGCATGCATACATGTACATACACACACGTACATACATACATGCATACATACATACATACATACGTACGTACATACATACATACATACATACATACATACATACATACATACTAGAACCACGCGCGCGCTACGCGCGCGCAGGTTCAAGTCGCAGGTGCGCCACGGGTGCCGCTGTAAGCCCCGCTGTGGCCAGGCCACAACGACGATTTCCAGCGTTCTCGGGCCCATGCCATGGACGCAAAGAAACGCGTAGTCAGAACGCGGGGCGCCACGTTCCCGCGCATCTCACAAACTAGCTGCCGCCTTTGTTTGGTTCATCGAACTACGTTTTTTCTCCACTTTCACTTCTGCTCTGCCCCGTCGTGACACAATGCCTTTGCCATTACATGACATGACGAAAACGGGAGTGAAAATGGGACACCAATGATGACATGATGAAGAACACCAATAATGACATGACGAAATCGGGAGTGAAAACAGGACCACGCAGAGGAAACGAAAACGAGTTGGCGTGGAAGCTCGAGAACGCGAGAAAGCGTAAAACATTGAAACCAAGATTGAAAATCCAGGATTTGGACCTCTTCGAGCTCTCTCGAGACGCCTCTCGGAGATCTCTTGGAGCGTCTTGACGGCCTCTTGGGCTGTGTATTTGCCGTGTTGGGCCAATTTGAGGCCACGTTGGGGCCATCTGGGCCGTCTTGGAGCGCCTTGCCGCCTCCCGCCGCGTTCTGTGGCCCAGCTTGGGCCTGACCTGGGGCTCTCTTGGGCCGTGTTGGGCTGTGTATTTGCCGCGCTGGGCCAATATGAGGCCACGTTGGGGCCATCTGGGCCGTCTTGGAGCGCCTTGGCGCTTCCCGCTCGCGCTCTGTGGCCCCGTTTGGGCCTGACCTGGGGCTCTCTTGGGCCGTCTGGGGCAATGTTCAAACTCCCTGGTGCCGTCTCGGAGCTCTTTTGGGGGCCTCTTCGGCGGTCATGGGGCGGTCTTGGGGGCGTCGTCGGCCGTCTTGGATCGTGGGAAGGTCGAAAACGTGGGAAACCGAAAACAATAAGAAGCGAATGGAAGTCAATGATTCGGGCCTCTTCGGCCTCTCTCGGGATGCTTCTCGGAGCTCTCTGGAGGCCTTTTGGAAGTCTCTGGGGCTGTGTATTTGCCGTGCTGGGCCCGTCTGGGCTGTCTTGGAGCGCCCTGGCGCCTCCCGCTCGCGGTCTGTAGCCCAGCTTGGGCTTGTCCTGGGGCTCTCTTGGGCCATGTGGGGCTCCTCCTGGGCGATTTTCAAACTCCCTGGAGCCGTCTTGGGGCTCTTTTGGGGGCCTCTCCGGCGGTCTCGGGGCGATCTTCGGGGCGTCCTCGGCCGTGTTGGAGCGTTGGAAGGTCGAGAACGCGAGAAAACGAAAAACATTTGAAAAAAACACGGGAAATCAAGGATATGGGCCTCTTCGGGCTCTTTCGGGACGCCTCGAGGAGCTCTCCTGGGGCCTCTTGGAAGGCTCTTGGGCTGCGCACTGGCCGTGTTGGGCCCATCTGGGGCCACGTTGGGGCCATCTGGGCCGTCTTGGAGCGATTTGGGGCCTCCCGCTCCCGCTCTGAGGCCCAGCTTGGGCCTGTCCTGGGGCTCTCTTGGGCCGTCTGAGGTTCGTCCTGGGCAATTTTCGGGCTCCCTGGGGCAGTATTGGGGCTCTGTCGGCGGTCTTGGGGGCGTCGTCGGCTGTCGTGAAGCGCCGGAAAATCGAAAACGCGAGACACAGAAAACCATCGCAAAAATGACTCACTGCGTGGAGCTCCCCATATGGGCATCTCATGTTTTATGTCATGCCATAGCGAGCGTCTGTTCATGAGCGCTTGACTACAATAGCACGTCCATGTGGGCGACAGGGCTGACGAAGACGAGTGAATCCTAATGCGAGTGAGTGAGTATGAGTCAGAGTGAGCTTTGGGTATGAACGACTATGAGCCTCCCATTTATTCCCCCTCCTCAGCTGCCAGGCCGCGCCCTCCTCAGCCTGTGGTAATGCGCATATGATCTAGGATAGTTGGCAGTGGGATCTGTAAAACGAGCGCTTAGCCACACAAGGCCACACGTGCATATCATGTTGTAGGATAGTGCCACGGCGAGACCTTGTCCATGATAGTTGTTTGCCCCGCGAGCGCGCCCATGCGAGCGGCGAGCACACGCGCGCGCAGCGCGGCTGCACATGCACCACGTGTACGCATTCATTAACATGCGTATGCCCGCGCATCTTCTTTTTGCCAAGGCAAAGAATTCCTTCGGAGCCGCGCGCAAAGCACCAGGGGGAGCACGAATGACAAGTGCTTCAAACGGCACCTCGCGACCTGCACCTCAGATTTAACCGCCCACACTTCGCATCGGGCCTAGCTGGCAACGCAAACAGAAGTCGCAGGTACACGACGTGCAAAAGGCAAGCGCTACAAATGGCACCCTCGCGGTTCGCGCCTCGGCTTTGGCCTGCCGCGCTTGGCGCCTGGCCTAGCTGGCAACGCAAAAAGAAGCCTTCTGCACTTGGCATCGGGGCGAACGGCCAGAGGCACGACGCGAATCACTACGTCTGTGACCTCACATCTGCCAGCTGTGCCATGTCGGACTCTTGGTCGGCCCCCTCCGCGATGTCCCGCGCGTCGCCCAGCGCCCCGTCGACGCCGTCGCCTTCGTTCGCAGTCGCGCTGGAATAAGAACTGTGCCCTTCCAGCACCTGGATATGGTTATCGATCGTCTCGCAAACGGCGCCGTCATCCAGCAATTGAGACACGGCCGCCTCTGTCTCCGCGGGCGACAGGCCGAACTCCGCTGCTGCGAAGGTGCCCAGATCTGCGCAACTTGCTCCGACAGTCGAAGCTCCGCCCACGGAAGCCAGCCATGCCAGAAGGCTGTCGAGCGCCCATGCAAAACGCGCGTCGCGCTGACAGCGGCAGCGCTTGCCCCCGAGGACGTCGCAGCGGACGAGCCTTGATTTGCACTCCCTGGCGCCGTTCCTCAAGCAATTCGCAGGAAGACCTGTCGAATGTCGGCGGAACCGCGCCCAGCACCTTGGAGACCTCGCTGTCTCCCCCCCGTCCGCGGCGCCGCGCTAAGCATGGGCGTTTCCGACCGAAGAAGTGAGACTGCGTTCAGTGAATATAGAGATGCCGGGTCGGATGGGCGACCTCCGCTTCGAGCCAAGACTGCGCCAATGGTGCTTCCTACCGGACTACGTTTCGACGGGGCGAAAATGCACGATGCGTTTCAGAAGCCAGGAGTTCTCGTGGCGCCGCGCCCAAAGCACCCAAGGAGCAGCGC
Organism: Prorocentrum cordatum; assembly: GCA_963575745.1. Classification (NCBI taxonomy): domain Eukaryota; class Dinophyceae; order Prorocentrales; family Prorocentraceae; genus Prorocentrum; species Prorocentrum cordatum. Next base: position 119,888 of record CAUYUJ010016864.1, on the reverse strand, counting down.
CAAAGGCAAGTGCTGCAAATGGCACCCTCGCGGTTTGCGACTCGGCTCTGGCCGCCCGCACTTGGCATCGGGCTTCGAATTCCAACGTGGGATCTCGAAGTTCAACGCCCGCGCAGACAAACAGCCGTCTGCACTAGGGATCTGGACAAAAAATGCGGTCCGCACTGGGCATCGGGCCGGAAGGAGCACGGGCCGTCACTCTTCCTCAGGCAGCCTTATCCCGCACTCCCCAGCAAGCAGGGCGGCCCTTGCCACCGTCGAGTCCGCAGACGACGCGAAGCGTCGAAGAGCACGCTTCACTGACGCTGGCGGACCTCTCTCCAAAGCCACCGAGGCGGCGGCCGCACCAGCAACATGTCCGCCATCCGAGTGGCGCGGGAGAACATCACGTAGAGGTTCAACCACCAAGTGTCATCGTTGATGCCTCGTCGCCCCTGGGCCACCTGGCGCGCGTAGTCAATGGTCACTGCAGCGCGCGTCGTCTGCCCTTGCGAGGCTGTCGTCGCCGGGTAGCGCGCATGCGAGAGTTTGAAACCAATCCGCTTCACGCTGCGCGCCACGGACGAAGCCTCCAAGGTGACGGTTGCCCCCATCAGGGGCATGCAGAAGAGGCCGCGTGCAATCTTCTCCGCTTTGCCTACGTAGTCCACGAAATCTCCCCACAAAGGCGCCCCCTTGAGTTGGTCGACCTGCAACCAGATGCCAGCGGGCGAGCTGCGCGGCCTGAAGAGCTCGCCAGGGCCCGCGCTGTTGCAGTTTACCCGGTCGTCCTCGTGGAACACAAAGTCGGCGATAGTGGCCCGTCGCTCCTGGACCGAGCCACATGTGCCATTGAACTTGCTAGCGAAACGAACCCGCATCCCCACGCGGGCGGGCAGCGCGCCGTGCATGCGGCCCGCGTTTTACATGTTGGCGACGTTCAGCATTTTGGAGTGTGTCCCCTTGTCTTTGATGGTCTGGCACTCGTCGGCAGCCTGCTGGAAAACCAGAAAGGCACCTCGAGCGCGCGGGCGTCGCGCCGCGCTCGCGCAGTGATCCGGCGGGCCAGAGGTTCCCAGTATATGGCCAAGCCGCAGCCTTCGAGGAATTCCTTCTGCGCGCGCCGCGGGCCCAGCTCAGGGCTCGCGCCGGGGCGGCTGGCCTTCGCAAACCTCGCCTCGAAGGCCCGCCAGACAGGGTCGGGGATCGGCTTGCCCTGCCGCATGCAGCTCAAGAACTCCATGAGGGGATCGCCCTTGACGAAGCGCTTCGCCCCCTGGAGCTCGACGACACAGGTGATCCCCATGAAGACCCTGAGGGCGTTCTGGATCTCAAGGGAGGGCGGCTCCGACATCACGCAGTTGCCGTCCTCGTCTTTTTTCGTTGACATCTGTCACGAGGCTGAGCTGCGCAGTCGGTGTCAACTGCAGGAAATCGCCCAGGTGGATGACAATGGGGCACCTACCAAAACTGCACCCTTGCTTCATAGAGTTGCCCTCCGAGACATCGTGGGTCTTGGTGCGCCCGCACATGGCGCGGAAGTCCAGCATGTTGTAATTTGCGGCAGACACCATGCTCACCTCTTCGATGACGAGCACTTTCACGTTCCTCCACCGCACCTCGAGAGCCTGCGCTTCGTTGCCAGGCCGCATCTTCGCGTTGACCATCTCCTGGACGCGCATGCCTGCAGCGTTGTGCAGAGCCCGCGCTTTCCATGCGGCGGTAGAGATGTTCTTCGCCTGGGCGTTGGAAGACGCCACCAACAGCATTGACGGGAACCTCCGTGCGTGCCAGAGGGTACGTGCCAGAGCACGACCCAAGGGACCAGCACGCCTCGACACCTTCCGGAGCACGACCCAAGGACCAGCACGCCTCGACTCCTTCCTCCGTGCGTCCCAGAGGGTACGTGCCGGAGCACGACCCGAGGGAGCAGCACGCCTCGACTCCTTTCTCCGTGCGTCCAAGAGGGTACGTGCCGGAGCCCGACCCAGGGGAGCAGCACGCCTCGACTCCTTTCTCCGTGCGTCCCAGAGGGTACGTGCTGGAGCACGACCCACTGGACCAGCACGCCTCGACTCCTTCCTCCGTGGGTCCCAGAGGGTACGTGCCGGAGCACGACCCAAAGGACCAGAACGCCTCGACTCCTTCCTCCGTGCGTCCCAGAGGGGACGTGCCGGAGCACGACCCGAGGGAGCAGCACGCCTCGACTCCTTTCTCCGTGCGTCCCAGAGGGTGCGTGCCGGAGCACGACCCAGGGGAGCAGCACGCTTCATCTCCTTCCTCGCAACATGAAAACGATCAAACCGCCTGAGACATCCCCGCAAAATGGCCGCGAACGGGCCCGTGTCCTACCCCCCGGCGGCTCTCTTTAGGGATGCTAAAACCAGCGCCCCGCCTGTGAGACATCCTCACAATCTGCTCTGAAAGCCAAGGGTGCTGGGCATGAAAACGAACAAACCGCTTGAGACATCCCCACGAACTGGCCGCGAACGGGCCCGTGTCCTACCCCCTGGCGGCTCCTTTTAAGGGTGCTGAAACCAGCGCCCCGCCGGAGACATCCTCAAAATCTGCTCTGAAAGCCAAGGATATTGGGCATGAAAACGATAAAACCGCCTGAGACATCCCCACGAACTGGCCGCAAACGGGCCCGTGAAAACACCCCTGGCGGTTCCCCTTAGGGGTGCTGAAACCAGCGCCCCGCCTGAGACATCCTCACAATCTGCTCTAAAAGCCAAGGATGTTGGGCATGAAAACGAGCAAATCGCTTGAGACATCCCAACACACTAGCCGCGAACGGGCCCGTGAAAACACCCCTGGCGGTTCCCCTTAGGGGTGCTGAAACCAGCGCCCCGCCTGAGACATCATCAAAATCTGCTCTGAAAGCCAAGGATGTTGGACATGAAAACGAGGAAACCGCCTAAGACATCCCCGCAGAATGGCCGCGAACGGGCCCGTGAAAACACCCCTGGCGGCTCCCCGTAGGGGTGCTGAAACCAGCGCCCCGCCTGAGACATCCTCACAATCTGCTCTAAAAGCCGAAGGATGTTGGGCATGAAAACGAACAAACCGCCTGAGACATCCCCACGAACTGGCCGCGAACGGGCCCGTGAAAACACCCCTGGCGGTTCTCCTTAGGGGTGCTGAAACCAGCGCCCCGCCTGAGAGACATCCTCACAATCTGCTAAAAGCCAAGGATGCTGAGCATGAAAACGAACAAACCGCCTGAGACATCCCCACGAACTGGCCGCGAACGGGCCCGTGAAAACACCCCTGGCGGTTCTCCTTAGGGGTGCTGAAACCAGCGCCCCGCCTGAGACATCCTCACAATCTGCTCCTACAGCAGCCAAGGATGTTGGGAATGGAAAACGAACAAACCGCCTGAAAAAAAAAACGAAGCAAAAAAATAAAAGAAATACAAAAGAAAAAAAAAAAAAGAAAAGAAAAAAAAAACAAAAAAAAAAAAAAAAAAAAAAGAAAATAAAAATAGAAAAGAAAAAAAAAAAGAAGAAAAGAAGAAAAAGGACAAGCGCCGACCGCGCACTTTGGCGATCCCACCGAACTCTGGCCGCGACCGGGCCCGTGAAAACACCCCTGGCGGATCCCGTAGGGGTGCTGGAACCACCGCCCCGCATGAGACATCCTCACAATCTGCTTTGAAAGCCAAGGACGTTGCGCATGAAAACCAGCAAATCGCCTGAGACATCCCCGCAAACTGGCATCGAACGGGCCCGTGATAACACCCCTGGCGGCTCCCTTTAGGAATGCTGAAACCAGCGTCCCGCCTGAGACATCCTCAAAATCTGCTCTGAAAGCCAAGGATGCTGGGCATGAA
>CAUYUJ010016864.1:106077-111077 GCA_963575745.1 Prorocentrum cordatum | reverse complement strand
GCAAAACTGCTGGGAGCAGGTGCAAGAATGGGGAGCCACGACCAGACCAAAGACCAAGCATCAAACTGAGCACATGAGCAGCAGCGCCGGCAAGTCAGAGAGAGAGAGAGACGTGGGCCGCAAGAGGGGTGAGACATCCGCTTCGGGGCCTGCGGGGCCTTCGCTGCCGCCAGAGGCGCCCCTGTCCCTGTTCGCGAGGTGGGGACCACTAAATGTCCTCGGGACAGGTGATGACGACGACCATGACGATGACTCTAGTGGTGGTGGTCGTGATGATGGCACCCGTCACAGCAATCAGGCCGCCTACTGCAATAGGGTGCCGGTGAGATGGAGCCCCGTCTTGCTCGTTTCTGCAGCCATCCCTCGCACTTGTGCATCGGGGCCTCCTGGCAAATCCTGCGCCTCGCACCAGCGAGTGAAAATATGCAGGGGATCGGCCGGGGGACCTCGTCAGAAAAAAATGCTCGCTCTTGCGACTTCTCTCAGAACGTGGTCGCTCGGAACTCGGCGCCGAGCTGCTCTGCTCTTGTCCACGGCCAGGCTGCCAGCTCCAAGGCGCCAGGCTGAGTAGGCACTTGCAAAATATATGCGGATGTGGCAGGGCATACCATGTCATGAACCCAGAGAACACGCTTCAACAGTTCATAGTACTCACTGCGACAAGCGTCGGTCCCTAGCACTTCATGCAAGACGAGAATGGGTCTCCCTTCCTCCGCGTACACGAAGTAATAGCTGTAGGACGACCAACAGAGGCAGAAACGTCAGCCCAGCTGACGGCGCCATGCACCGTTCCTGGGGAGACGGCTCACAAGGCGGGATGGCGCAGGAAGCGCTGAAGTGAGCGGCTGGGCGAAAGGTATCTGTTAGTATTCGCGATAACCCCCGTGACTGGCCCCGGCCCCCCCTCCTCCCCCCCTTGTTCACGTCGCGGAGATTCGCGCTGGCGCCGTTTGGGAATTAGCCAGTCCGAAGCATCCCCAAACGGCGCCAGCGCGAATCGTGACGCGACCGGCCCCCTCCTCCCCCCAGGCACGACCGCTATCGCCAGGGAACAAGTTGCACGCGTGCCATTGCTCCTGCACGTAGAGGAAGGAGAGGGAAGGCAGAGGAGGAAAGGACAAAAGGGGGGAGGGGGTCCCTGGGCTGCCGGGGAACGCTGGAGGGTCGGGGCAGAGGGGGCACTGAGCGGAGCGGGCACTGCGCTGCTGGGGAACGCTGGGTAGCTGGGGAACGCTGGGCTGCTGAGAAACGCTGGGGGGGGGGGGGGGGGGCGATTCGGCGCGAATCTCAAATTGTCCGTGCAGGGGGGGGGCACGGGGCGGAGAGGGCACTGGGCTGGCGCGACGCGAAAATCAAGTACGTAGTCGGGGCGGAGGGGGCATTGGGCGGAGAGGGCACTGCATTGCTGGGCAATGCCGGGGGAGCCAGGCGAAGGGGGTACTGGGCGACGAGGGCACCGGGCTGCTGGGGAACACTGGGTTGCTGGGGAACGCCGGGCTGCTGGGGAGAGGGCGGGAGGGGGAGGCGGGTGCGGCGCAGCGCCAAACAAAATGGTCGGGGCAGGGGGGACACTGGGCGGGGAGGGCGAGGAGGAGGAGGAGGAGGAGGAGGAGGAGGAGGAGGAGGGCCTGAGGAGGAGGGAGGAGGAGGAGGGAGGAGAGGAGGAGGAGGGGGAGCACTGCGAGGAGGAGGAGGAGAAGGAGGAGGAGGAGGAGGAGGAGGAGGAGGACTGCGCTGCTGGGGACAGCTGGGGGGGAGGGAGCGCGGCCGGAGGCGGCGGGGCGCGGCGCGAGAATCGCACGGTCGTGGCAGAGGGGGGGCACTGCTGGGGGGCATCGCGGCGGAGAGGGGGCACGCGGCCGGAGGGGGCGGGGCGCGGCGCGAGAATCACATGGTCGTGGCAGAGGGGGGGCACTGCTGGGGGGGTCGCGGCGGAGAGGGCCACTGGGCGGCACTGGGCGGAGGGGGCACTGGGCTGCTGGGGAACGCTGCGCTGCTGGGAACTGCGGGGGGAGGGGGCGACCCAGAGATCCGTCGTGGTGATTTTTTCGAGACGGGGTCCCCGGAAGTCTCGACCCATTCCCCAGGACCGGTGTTTCATCCTGAATCGTTTTTTGACGGTCCCGGGGCCAGGCGAGTGCCCCTGGGGGCCGAACTTTGCGAAAAACCTCCGTCTTGATTTTTACCTAACAGCGAAGACTGATAGGTTTCTAATGGTGTCAAAAGAGAGCATCTGATGACTCAGAAGGGAGGTCTGGGCGGCATCCGGACAGCGAGGGCCGGGCTCAGGGCCGGGCTCGTTTTAAGCAAACAGTCACACACTTCGTGCTCTTCGACCTCCCAGAACTCCATTCCCGGGCCACATTTTGAATGCCCGAGCCAACTGTAGGCCACTTCGTGCTCTACTTCCCAGAACTCCATTCCCGGGCCACATTTTGGATGCTTCCTTCCCCGTGCTCTTCGAGAACTCCATTCCCGGGCCACATTTTGGATGCCCGGAGCCAACTGTAGGCCACTTCGTGCTCTTCGAGTTCCCAGAACTCCATTCCCGGGCCACATTTTGGATGCCCGGAGCCAACTGTAGGCCACTTCGTGCTCTTCGAGTTCCCAGAACTCCATTCCCGGGCCACATTTTGAATGCCCGGAGCCAACTGTAGGCCACTTCGTGGTCTTCGAGTTCCCAGAACTCCATTCCTGGGCATGATTTTGAATGCCCGGAGCCAACTGTAGGCCACTTCGTGGTCTTCGAGTTCCCAGAACTCCATTCCTGGGCATGATTTTGAATGCCCGGAGCCAACTGCAGGCCACTTCGTGTTCTTCGAGTTCCCAGAACTCCATTCCCGGGCCACATTTTGAATGCTGAGGCAGGCTGAGGCTGAGGCTGAGGCAGGCTGAGGCTGAGGCAGGCTGAGGCTGAGGCCGAGGCTGAAGGCAGACTGAGGCTGAGGCTGAAGCAGGCTGAGGCTGAGGCTGAGGCTGAGGCAGGCTGAGGCTGAGGCTGAGGCAGGCTGAGGCTGAGGCTGAGGCTGATGCAGGCTGAGGCTGAGGCAGGCTGAGGCTGAGGCCGAGGCTGAAGGCAGACTGAGGCTGAGGCTGAAGCAGGCTGAGGCTGAGGCTGAGGCTGAGGCTGAGGCAGGCTGATGCTGAGGCAGGCTGAGGCTGAGGCTGAGGCTGATGCAGGCTGAGGCTGAGGCAGGCTGAGGCTGAGGCCGAGGCTGAAGGCAGACTGAGGCTGAGGCTGAAGCAGGCTGAGGCTGAGGCTGAGGCAGGCTGAGGCTGAGGCTGAGCAGGCTGATGCTGAGGCAGGCTGAGGCTGAGGCTGAGGCTGATGCAGGCTGAGGCTGAGGCAGGCTGAGGCTGAGGCCGAGGCTGAAGGCAGACTGAGGCTGAGGCTGAAGCAGGCTGAGGCTGAGGCTGAGGCAGGCTGAGGCTGAGGCTGAGGCAGGCTGATGCTGAGCAGGCTGAGGCTGAGGCTGAGGCTGATGCAGGCTGAGGCTGAGGCAGGCTGAGGCTGAGGCCGAGGCTGAAGGCAGACTGAGGCCGAGGCTGAAGCAGGCTGAGGCTGAGGCTGAGGCAGGCTGAGGCTGAGGCTGAGGCAGGCTGATGCTGAGGCAGGCTGAGGCTGAGGCTGAGGCTGATGCAGGCTGAGGCAGGCTGAGGCTGAGGCCGAGGCTGAAGGCAGACTGAGGCTGAGGCTGAAGCAGGCTGAGGCTGAGGCTGAGGCAGGCTGAGGCTGAGGCAGGCTGAGGCTGAGGCTGAGGCAGGCTGAGGCTGAGGCTGTGACTGCGACTGCCGTTGCCACTGCGACTTCATCGCGAATGCGACTACGACTGCGAGAACAGCAGAATTCTACAACTGGATTCTCATCTGAATCTTAAGGGGAATGCTTCCAGATATGCTCCTACACATCGCTGTTAGGTTGCTTTGCCGGGATAATTTACCTAACAGCGAAGACTGATAGGTTTCTAGTGGTGTCAAAAGAGAGCATCTGATGACTCAGAAGGGAGGTCTGGGCGGCATCCGGACAGCGAGGGCCGGGCTCAGGGCCGGGCTCGTTTTAAGCAAACAGTCACACACTTCGTGCTCTTCGACCTCCCAGAACTCCAGTCCCGGGCCACATTTTGAATGCCCGGAGCCAACTGTAGGCCACTTCGTGCTCTTCGACTTCCCAGAACTCCATTCCCGGGCCACATTTTGGATGCCCGGAGCCAACTGTAGGCCACTTCGTGCTCTTCGACTTCCCAGAACTCCATTCCCGGGCCACATTTTGGATGCCCGGAGCCAACTGTAGGCCACTTCGTGCTCTTCGAGTTCCCAGAACTCCATTCCTGGGCCACATTTTGAATGCCCGGAGCCAACTGTAGGCCACTTCGTGTTCTTCTAGTTCCCAGAACTCCATTCCTGGGCCACATTTTCAATGCTGAAGCAAACTGATGCTGCAGCCGAGGCAGGCTGAGGCTGAGACAGGCTGAGGCTGAGGCCGAGGCTGAAGGCAGACTGAGGCTGAGGCTGAAGCAGGCTGAGGCTGAGGCTGAGGCAGGCTGAGGCTGAGGCTGAGGCAGGCTGAGGCTGAGGCGGGCTGAGGCTGATGCAGGCTGAGGCTGAGGCAGGCTGAGGCTGAGGCCGAGGCTGAAGGCAGACTGAGGCTGAGGCTGAGGCTGAGCTGAGGCTGAGGCTGAGGCAGGCGGAGGCTGAGGCTGAGGCTGACTGCGACTGCCGTTGCCACTGCGACTGTCATCGCGAATGCGACTACGACTGCGAGAACAGCAGAATTCTACAACTGGATTCTCATCTGAATCTTAAGGGGCATGCTTCCAGATGTGTTCCTACACATCGCTGTTAGGTTGCTTCGCCGGGATAATTCAATGCGTTGGATCTCCGGGGACGGGGGGGGGGGCGCGCGGGGCTGCGCGAAGACGAGCAGGTCGGGACGGAGGGGGCACTGGGCGAAGAGGGCACCGGGCTGCTGGAGAAAGGTGGGGGATCGGAGCGGGGGGGGC
>CAUYUJ010016864.1:93577-101077 GCA_963575745.1 Prorocentrum cordatum | reverse complement strand
AGACAGACAGACAGACAGACAGACAGACAGACAGACAGGCAGGCAGGCAGGCAGGCAGGCTGACAGACAGGCGTAAATACATACTTGCTTACATACATGCATGCAGACATGTGCATGTATAAAAACGAGCCTAGACAACCTGGCCTCAAAGGACGACGGACCACCGCCGCCCATTCGCTGCTCGCTCAGAGAGAGAGAGAGAGAGAGAGAGAGAGCGGCGTGCGGGAATCCACTCCCGCGCCCATGGAGGGATGCCGGCACACGGCCTCCAGCCTGCTTCTCACACGCGCCGATCGGCGGATTGGCACCCGCATGGCTGAATCGTACGTGATGACGTGACATGATGTCAATCCGTCCACCTTTCGCACGGTGTTCCCCCGGGCTCTGGATTCCACGGGCTCCCACTCCAAAGGCAGCTTCGCCCACCATCCGGATGCCGTCCCAAGCCTCCCGCCTCTCTGAGGTCGGGCACCCTGGCACCCCCTCGGCCGCCGCGTGGGGAGCGCGGCGCGAGACTTAGCGAGGCCCAGCACCACCCCCACAGCCCGTAGGCAGGTGGCCCGCACCCTGGAGCCTCCCCCGTCTACGCAGCAGGTCGGAGTGACCCCGGCAAAAATAAGGATTCCCCACATTCTCCCATATCTTCTGGGTTCTCGTCTTCCCCCCCCACTGCTCATAGTTTCCCCAATTTTCTGGGGGATCGACGATTCATTGCGTCTGTGTGTCTTTGTCCCTCCTGGGTGACCCCGGCCAGGCACAGCCCGGGGACGCCTGCAGCGGGAGCGTGCGGCAGAGGAGGACCGAACCCCGCTGACCAGGGCCGCACCCCCACGGACCAGCCCCTGGGCGTGCGCGCGAGGACCACGCGGCGTGGACCCTTCCTGCCGCAGCGCAGCCACCACACGGGCCAGGCCCTGGCGGACCTCAGCTCCCCTGGGGAAAAAATACACAAAAAACATCACAAAAACACACACACACACACACACACACACAACACACAAAAACACACACACACACACACACACACACACACACACACACACACACACACAACACACACACAAAAACACACACACACACACACAACAAAAAAAACGTGGGGACAAAAAAACACATACACCAAAAAACACCCAAACAAAAAACACACAAAAAAAACGCCCTCGCGCCGAGGCACCCCTCCAAAGGGCCAGAGAGGCACGGGGCGGGCGGGGCAAGAGAGGTGGGAGACCTGGGACGGGACGAGGAGGGGCGGCGGCGCACCCGGAGCTCCGACGTCGCGCCTCTGCCCACGCCATGGGCCCCCGGGGGTCTCGACCCCTGCCCCGGGACCAGCTTTTCCCCGAGATCCCGGGGCCTGGTTGCTTCGAGCTTGGCATTTTGGCCCCGTCTCGGGTCCCGGGACCCTCGAAGGTTGAGCTGGCGCGACACATGGCGCAAGCTGGGGTCCAGGGCTCCAGTCGTGAGTTTGCACGATGCTGCAATTTGTTCGAGACGTCGGATCTCAGGTTTCATCCCGAGCCGTTTTTCAACGGTCTCGGGGCCCAACGAGGGCTCCCGGGGGCCGAAAATCGCCCTAAACCGTCTGTCGTGATTTTCTCATCGCGAGAAGAAGTCTGGTTTTCGGGTCTTCACTCGGCTCCCCACGGCCGTTCGGGACGATCCAGGCACCCTCGGAACGCTCTCGGCGAGGCGCAGCTGCTGGAACGCAGCCCGAGGCTGGAAAGCCGCCACAAACCAATGAAAACGCCCGAAAGCCTCGAAACTCGAGGGTCCGAAAACCTTCGACCACGAGGGGGTCGAGCGGGGAGGCGCGAGGAGTGGATCGTCGCACGCTGCGCGCGCGAGTCCTCGTCGGCAAGGCGGCCGCGCCGCTGCGCCGCGGGCGCGCGCGTGCTCCCGGGCCGCGCCCGCCCAGGGCGTCGCGACTGCGTGGAGGCCTCCCAGAGGAGCGACGATCAAAATCGTGTCTTGCGCGGGATGGCATAGAGCGACCTCACGCGGCGGCTTACGGGGTCCGCCAGCGCGGCACGCTACGTTGGAAACGAGGGCGCTCACGCGCGACCCTGCGCGGGCAGCTGACGCGCCAATGTCGGCGCAGACGACTCCGTTCTTTCCTGCGTCGCTCAAATGGGGTCGGGGATGGAATCGGAGGATCGCACCGCATCGTCGACGCATCGGCGATGCATCGGCGACGTCGGCGTGGAGAAAATCGGGTTCCACATCTCGGGGTCGCTCAAGAGGGGGCGCCCAAGAGGGGGTGCGCAAATCATGCCCTGAGGCACGCGCGCGGCACACAGGGGACCAGGCGACGCACTGATAAAAAAAGAATGGCCATGGGATCTGGGAAGATATCATGGACCCCGCCACGATTGATACCCATCCCCCCCGAGTCATCACCACCCTCTCGGACGCCCCCGAACATCAAGCCACATCGCCGATGCATCGGCGATGCGGTGCGATACTCCGACCCCGTTTGCTCCGACCCCCTCTGGAAGGCCCTGGAGCGACGGCAGGCGCTCTGCGCGACAGCTGCGGGAGCAGCCCGCGTCTGGGGCCGCTCGCACCGCCGCCGGGACGGGGAGACAGGCCCAGACCCGTCAGCGTCGCGAAGAAGACGGCCGCACGCAGGAGCGACTCTGGGCAGGAGTGACCTCCGGTGCGCGGCCGGAGGGGGCCCTGGTGGAGACCAAATCAGCACAGTCGCGGCACGCTGACCAGTGCTGGCGGGACCCCCTGTGGCCCCGCACCAGAGGTCACTTCGGCGAGGGGTCACTCTCACGCCGAGCCGACAAAAACACTACACAAAGTGGTTCGCTGGCTTCGGCCCCCAGGGGCCTTGCCGGGCCCCAGGGCCGACAAAAAATAAAAAACGACTCTGAAGGAGAAGCCGATGCCCGGGAAGGAGTCCAGACCGCTTTCACGGCATGAAGGAAAAATGGCGCTGGGGGTCTGGGGAGGGTCGACTGAACGTCGCGTGGCTGGCGCTGCTCGCACCGCCGCAGACAGAGAGAGAGAGAGAGGAAAAGAGGGATTCGGCGGCGCGCCCAGGGGGAAAGTCTGAGTTCCCCCTCTGCCTCTACGCCTCGAGGCCACGGCGGATCGGGCCCCTAGGCTCGCCTGGCCCACCTGGGCCCTCAGGCCGCTCCTTCTCCTCCTCCTCCCCACCCTCTTCCCCTCAAACACTGGGCGAGAAGGAGAGCGTTCTTTTCCTGCTGCCCCGCGGGCGCCTGTGGCGGCGGGCCTCTGGCCGAGCCCGACGAAGCCTAGCCCTGGGGGCGACGCCGGGGGCGGAGGCGCCGCTCCCGGCGGGGGGGCCGCTGCGGGCGGAAGGAGGGCCGGCGCTGCCTCGCGACGCTCCTGGACGCCTCCGGAGCGCGGACCTCCTCCTCGCTCGAGCTCCTTGCACCAGGCCGCCTGGCATCCCTGGAGAAGGCTAAACCCGATGTCGCTGACCACTCCCTCGAGCGGCGCATCCGCGGCCTCGATGAGCTCCGCCGAGAACTCAAGAGGACCCGCGCCGACATCGGCCGCCATAGCACGCCTCGCGCTTTCACCGGCCTGGCCCTCGGCTCTCCTGAACAGGCACCCCTCGATGAGCGCGGCCCTCGGGCCCGCTCGTCGCCGCGACTCATCCTTCTCCATGGCTCGCCTCAGCCTCTCGTCGAGGTCGTCCTTCACGCTCTTCCTGGCCGGCGTGGCGCTCATGCTTCTGGATCTCGCTCGCCTCGCCAGGTCGCGTCGGCTCCTATCGCGCGCGATCGCGGCCACAGACGCACGGCTGAGACTGTCGCCCTCGTAGTTCGCGCCGTCGCCGTGGTCAGACAGGAGCGAGGCCACCCCCGACTTCCAGCAGATGGCGGGGGGGCGCGCGCCGATGACCTCGTCGAGCAGCTCCGACCCGGGCGCTGGCAGAGCGCCGCCAGGAATGGAGCAGGCGACACGCAGCCCGACCGCCTCTACATCGGCCCCGGGGCCGTCGTCTTCCGCGCCTCGGGGGGGGCCCGCGAACTTGGCCGGGGGGGTGCAGTAGGCTCGCCAGCCCGCGGCCGCATCGGCCAAGGGGTCCCGCACATGCACTGGCCAAGCCGTGTCCGCTGCGACCTTGGCCGCTGGACTGCTCCTGCGCGTGGATGACGGCTGCCTCTCGGGTTTTGCGCCCTGCCTCCTCTCCTGCCTCTTGCTGTCCTCGTGGGGCTGCGGCGTGGCCGACCGACTGCGCCAGCCCACTACCCGACCAGCAGCATGCGCGGCGCAGAGAGGGAAGCCGCCCTTCTCGGCGGTCTTCTCGCGGAAGCAGTTGGGGCGGGCACGCTTCCTCTGAGCTGCCTAAGCTTCGTAAGACTGGGCGTGGAACGGGCGGGCCCTGAACGATCGAGTGCTATTCACCTCAGGGGGGCTCACGCACGTCGGAGATGGCGGCGTCCTCGACCACCATCAGCACGGGCCCCTTCCTCGCTGGGTCTCGACAACCCTCGGCACGCAGCATCTGCACGCACCCGGTAGTCCTGAACGCGATCCTGTCTGCCTCGCACACGTCCACACTCGGCTCGGACTCTGTCTCCGCGTCGGAGTCCATCGCCACCGCCTCGGCCGAGCCGTGGCCCCGGCGCGGGCGCCTCCATCTCCGAGACGCGCAGCACCCGCATGCCCTCTTAGCGAGCCCCGACGCTCCCCGACACATCCAAGAGCAGCATACTCTGCCCCCAGTCCTGGCCCGCCCTGCCGGCGTGAACTTGGCCAAGTCCGACACGTTGATCGAGGAGGTGCGGCCGACGACGCACGACGCGGGCACGTGGACCACGGGCCTGTCTCCAGGTGGCAACGTGCATGGCACCGCAGAGCACACATGCACCAGGCCGATCCCCTCGTCATCTCGCGTAGCCTCCAGGTCTGTCTCGAGGTGCCGGTGCGAGCTGCCCCAGACCTCCTTGAAGCGATGGACGCACCCATGGCGGGTGACGCGGCTGCCCTTGACGGGCCCCTGCTCCAGCCTCGCCACCGCTCCGCCCGACTTGATGATGAGGCGGTTGGGCATCATGTTCTCAAAGCTGCCTCCCCTCGCCAACACCCCATCCTCGACGTAGTCGGCGTCGACGACTTCGGCTTCGTCTGGACCGCGCCAGGTCAGGGCAGCGCTCGGCTCACCGTCCAGGGCGACTTGCACGTCGTGGCCCGTCTTGCTGCCTCTGACGAAGCCGCGCGCGGTCACGAAGACGACCGAGCAGCACATCCAGGCCGCGCGCAGGACCCAGGAGACGAGGCTGATCATGGAGCCAAGGAGGGCGATCACTCCCCCCGCGGCCACGCTCAAGGCGAGCCATTGGAGCCGCGCCCAGTAGCGGCCACATATGTATTCACCCATAGCGCTCACCATACCCATGAGGAAAGCGAACACCTGGTGGAGCATAGCACCCAGCGCATGCCCGACCTTCTCGCCCAGCCACTTGAGCGCCTTCTCGGACCACACGCTGGCTACTGCAAGCCCGCCTGGCTCGGCGCTGACCTTCTCTGGTACGGCTTCGGGAGGATGGTCTGGAGGTGGAAACGCATCCTCATCTGCCACGCTCTCGCCTCCTCCAGCCGGCGGCTTTCCCGGCGGCGGCGGCGGCGGCGCCTGCGCCCGCTGCGGGCGAGTGGCGTCGCTCGCCGATCGAGGCGCCAAAACAGCCAGACGCCGCTGCGGGGCGGGCGGCTGCTGCTCGCCCGCCCGAAGTCGCCCCGACTCTCTCGGCATCGCCCTTTCCTCTGGCAGCAGTCAAGGCACAGCTGGCGCCACGGGCGGCGTCTCCGGGGGCGGGCTCAGCGCCACCCCGTCCTCGTAGTAGCGCGCGAGGTAGTAATGCTCCTCGCGGCTGGTGGCGAGCCCACCCGAAGTGGCCATGGCTGGCGGCGGGCTCGTAGTCGAGGGAGCCTCCAGCTGTGGCGCCGCCGCCTCCTCTTGCTGCTTCGCCTCCACGGGCAGCACGGGGTCGGCTGGCTGGCCTTCCTCAACCTCCTCCGCGCAGCTGGCTCCTCCCGCGCATGACCATCGCTCGGCCCTGGCGCATGGTTGGCGGAGGCCGAGAATGCGGCCGACAGCCCTACGCCCACGGAAACATCTAGCCACCCGAGCGTGGCCACCAGCGCGGTGGAGATCACGCACTCCAGGGAGACATGCCGCATCACACGCACGTCCCTGCTGCCACTGCCCCTTCAGGCCGCGGGCGTTTGGAGCGTCCGCCGCGGACCGCGGGGCCCCCCTCCGGAGCCCCCGCCCGCACTGGAGGGGGGGATCTGGCCCAGCCACTACCCAGCACTCCTCGGACTGCTTGGCTGCGCCTCCGGCTGGGCCAGCAAGCTATGGCCCCGCCCGCCCACCCCAAAAAGGGAAATCCAAGGCTCACAACGAGCCTGGAGCAAACGGCAGCGGGAGAGGGAGAGGGAGGACAGAGAGGGGAGGCTACGAGAGGTGGGGAAGCCTGCTGTTCGAACGAACGTCTAAGGGGGGCGGGACTTCTGAAAAGGCTTCAAAGGCATCTGGCCTTCTGCCCGAAGCCATACGATCGGGAACTTTTGCTTAGCGTGTCGCGGCGGCGGCCCCAGCGACACGTTATGCCCTGCAAGCGGATAACGTATTGCTCCGATCCGCGGGCGGGAGGCTGGAACAGATCGGGACGTTGACGCTTGGGAGTGGAGACGGGGAAAGCGTGTCGCGCCCAAGCGTGGTGGGCCAGAACCGGCTGAGCGACACGCTCAGCAAAAGTTCCCGACCATAGAGGGCTCCTCAGAAGGCCAAAGAGTTTCTGAGCAGCCCTGCAGCCTTCTGAGAGGGCCTGCCCACTCTACCGTCCCCCCTCGGCGCGCCGCAGAGAAACTATATGTCGACTGAACGTCGCGTGGCCGCGTAGCGGCCGAGGAGAATGGCCACGGGCCTTCCCAGGGAGAGTTCCATGTTGCGGAACCGCTCTCTGCGGGCTCCCTGAGATGAAGAAATCCCCCACCCTGATCCACCCTATCCCATCCCCTCCTCTTCCCCAGCTCACACGCGTCCGTGGATGGATGAAGAGAAAAATCAGCGCCATGGGAAGGGATGGGTGGGAGGGGCAGGATGTCAGATATGGCGCGAGCACCCTGAGCTTGTTTCCTCTCCTCCTCCTCCTCCTCTTCCTCCTCCTCCTCCTCTTCCTCCTCCTCCTCCTCCTCCTCCTCCTCCTTCCCCTCACCTCACCTCCGTTCCCCCGTTGCCCCTACCCCTCCCTCCACATCGAATCCTCTCGCTTCCTCCTTTTCTCCTCTATGACACCCCAGCGGCAGAAGGCCCAACACAACTTCACAAGGTTGTACGAGTGGGGCAGCGATGGGGGAGCAACGATGGAAGAGAACGGTGGGAGGCAACGATGGAAGGCAACGATGGGAGGCCACGCAACGGGAGGCCTCGGCGCCCGCGCCGTTCGCGCGGAACACACCTGACCGAACGCCGCTGATGTCGGTGGCCTGGAGCGCGACGAGGGCACCTACGAG
>CAUYUJ010016864.1:71077-86077 GCA_963575745.1 Prorocentrum cordatum | reverse complement strand
TCCAGCTTCAGGGTCCTGAGTGGTGAGGGCGCCCCAGCCGAAACGCATGGGCCGCCCTACCGACACGCCTGGGGGCGCGGCAGGGAGGAGTTCTTGAAGGGGCCCTGGAGCACACAAATAATTACACACTAATAACAGGATGCCCCACATTTTCCCATACTTTCTGGGCTTTTGTCTTCCCCCCACTTCCCATGTTTTCCCATTTTCTTGGGAATCGACGATTAGTTGTGTCTGTGTGTTTTCTTCCCTCCTGAGCTATTTATATTTATTCTCTTGCACAGGGTGTCTAGAGCTCCGACCACTTTATTTCGGCGTCGTCGTCGCTCCCCCCCAGCTGCTTTGTGCCCTTCATGTGTCGCTATATGTGTCGCTGTGTGCCTTGTGCCCTTCATGTGCCGCTATATGTGTCGCTGTGTGTCGCTAGTTATGCGTCTCCATGTGTGCGTCGCTATGTGTCGCTGTGTGTCGATATGCGTCGATATGTGTGTGTCGATATATGTCTCTATATGTCGATATGTGTCGACATGTGTCGCTATGTGTCGTTCCCCAGCACCCCAGCGCACCGCCCCCTCCGCCCCGACGACTTTATTTCGGCGTCGTCGTCGCCCCCCCCCCCTCTCCCTCTCCTCAGCAGCCCAGCGCGCTGCCCCCTCCGCCCCGACCACTTTATTTCGGCGTTGTGTCGACATGTGTCGCTATGTGTCGCTCCCCAGCACCCCAGCGCACCGCCCCCTCCGCCCCGACGACTTTATTTCGGCGTCGTCGTCGCCCCCCCCCTCTCCCTCTCCTCAGCAGCCCAGCGCGCTGCCCCCTCCGCCCCGACCACTTTATTTCGGCGTTGTGTCGACATGTGTCGTTATGTGTCGCTCCCCAGCACCCCAGCGCACCGCCCCCTCCGCCCCGACGACTTTATTTCGGCGTCGTCGTCGCCCCCCCCCCCCTCTCCCTCTCCTCAGCAGCCCAGCGCGCTGCCCCCTCCGCCCCGACCACTTTATTTCGGCGTTGTGTCGACATGTGTCGCTATGTGTCGCTCCCCAGCACCCCAGCGCACCGCCCCCTCCGCCCCGACGACTTTATTTCGGCGTCGTCGTCGCCCCCCCCCCTCTCCCTCTCCTCAGCAGCCCAGCGCGCTGCCCCCTCCGCCCCGACCACTTTATTCGGCGTTGTGTCGACATGTGTCGCTATGTGTCGCTCCCCAGCACCGCACCGCCCCCTCCGCCCCGACGACTTTATTTCGGCGTCGTCGTCGCCCCCCCCCCCCCCCTCCCTCCCAGCGCGCTGCCCCCTCCGCCCCGACCACTTTATTTCGGCGTCGTCGTCGCCCCCCCCCGGTCCCTTTTCCCCAGCAGCCCAGCGCACCGCCCTCTCCGCCCCGACCACTTTATTTCGGCGTCGTCGTCGCCCTATTTCGGCGTTGTGTCGACATGTGTCGCTTTCCCCAGCAGCCCAGCGCACCGCCCTCTCCGCCCCGACCACTTTATTTTGGCGTCGTCGTCGCCCTATTTCGGCGTTGTGTCGACATGTGTCGCTACGTGTCGCTCCCCAGCACCCCAGCGCACCGCCCCCTCCGCCCCGACGACTTTATTTCGGCGTCGTCGTCGCCCCCCCCCCTCTCCCTCTCCTCAGCAGCCCAGCGCGCTGCCCCCTCCGCCCCGACCACTTTATTTCGCGTCGTCGTCGCCGCCCCCCCCATCCCCCTCTCCCGAGCAGCCCAGCGCGCCGCCCCCTTCGCCCCGACCACTTTTTTCGGCGTCGTCGTCGCCCCCCCCCCCCCCTTCTCCCCAGCAGCCCAGCCCAGCGCACCGCCCCCTCCGCCCCGACCACTTTATTCTCTTGCACAGGGTGTCTAGAGCTCCGACCATTTTATTTCGCGTCGCTCCCCCCCCCCCCGCGTCCTCAGCGCCAGAGTGGGGCCCCGCGCCGTGGCTCTCTGCCCCAAGCCCCCCCGCGTCCCCAGCGCCCCAGCGGGGGCCCCGCCCACTGCCCCCTCCGCCACGAACGCTTTATCCCGCGTCGCCCCCCCCGCCCCCCCGCGTCCCCAGCGCCAGTGTGAGGCCCACGCGCCGTGGCTTTCTGCCCCGAGCCCACCGCGTCCCCAGCGCCCCAGCGGGGGCCCCGCCCACTGCCCCCTCCGCCACGAACGGTTTCTCCCGCGTCGCAGCTCCCCCCCCTCCCCCGCGTCTCCAGCGCCAGTGTGGGACCCCTGCGCCGTGGCTCTCTGCCCCAAGCCCCACTGCGTCCCCAGCGCCCCAGCGGGGCCCCCGCCCACTGCCCCCTCCGACACGAACGCTGTATTACACGTCGCACCCCCCCCCTCCGCGTCCCCAGCGCCAGAGTGGGACCCCCGCGCCGTGGTTCTCTGCCCCGAGCCCCCCCGCGTCCCCAGCGCCCCAGCGGGGGCCCCGCCCACTGCCCCTTCCGCCACTAACGCTTCATCCCGCGTCGCGCCGCACACCACCTCCCCCACCTCCCTCCCCGCGTCCCCAGCGCCCCAGTGGGGACTCCGCCCCGTGCCCCCTCCGCCCCGACAATTTTATTCCGCGTCGCGACGCACGCCACCTCCCCCCCTTCCCCCCCTTTCCCCAGCGCCCCAGTTGGACCCCCGCCCCGTGGCCCTCTGCCCCAAGCCCCGCCCAGTGCCCCCTCCGCCCCGACAGTTTCTTCTGCGTCGCGGCACACGCCACCCCCCCTCCTCTCCGCGCCCCCAGCGCCCCAGTGGGACCTCCGCCCCGTGCTCCCTCCGCTCCGAGCACTTATTCCGCGTCGCGACGCACGCCGCCTCCCCCACCCTCCCCACGTGGGACTTGGGCCCCGTTGCTGGGCCCAGAGGGCGATGCCTTGCCCCCTCTTCCCCCCTCCTCCTCCACCTCCTCCTCCTCCTCCTCCTCCTCCTCCTCCTCCTCCTCCTCCTCCTCCTCCTCCTCCTCCTCCTCCTCCTCCTCCTCCTCCTCCTCCTCCTCCTCCTCCTCCTCCTCCTCCTCCTCCTCCTCCTCCTCCTCCTCCTCCTCCTCCCCCTTCCTTTTTGTGCAAGGGCTATGGCACACGTGCCACTTGTCAGGCCGTGGGATGGCGGAGGAAACAGCGCCAGGCAGCAGCAGAAGCGCCGAAGCCCCCAACCAGATGACAGGTCGCCGCATGCCTAGATTTCTAAGGGGCGCTGACGGGGCGCAAGGGGGGTGCGCAACAGAAGGAATTGCCACCACTGCGAGGCGGGGATTCACACATATCCGCCGCCTGGGGAACCGATGCCCTGGACCCCAGGGAGCGGTGGATATGGGCAGATCCCAGCCTCGGAACCAAAACCCCCCTTGCTCGTGCCATGCTTCGCAGCGCGGTGGGAGACACTGCGCGCGGTCCGAGGCCTCGCCGCCCAGCACACGAGCGGGGCTGGCGCGGCACCGAAAACAAAAGAAAAGTGCTTCCCTACCGGCACCTTCTCCAAAGTGGCCCCCAGATCCCTCGCGAGGGGCACCAGCCTGTCAAGTTGTCCGGCCGCGTCCGGCGTCCGGTGGTGGCGACGGGGGCTTCCCGGAGGTCCCCAAAACCAGGCCCGCCGCGCGGGATGGCCACGCAGACTCTGAGGCACGGGCGTCCTCACAGGAGAGAAGCTCCTCTTTGGGGGGCGGGCGACACTCTCAGCCATGAGTGGCAGAGCGGGCTGCGCCAATGGAACGTCGTACGCAGTCCCGCGGAATCTTGCGCCGTCCCGCACAGTCCCACCGCGCTGGAGGTCCCTGGGAGACTCCTGGCAGGCTCCTGGCAGCAACACCCTGGCAGGCCTCGGGAGGCTTCTGAGGAAGCGACGCAGGCCTCCTCCCTCCTCCTCCCTCCCACCTCCTCCCTGCTCCATCATCCTTCCTCTCTCTTCCTCCCTCCTCCTTCCCCCTTCCGCCTCCTCCCAACTCCTCCCTCCTCCTTCCGCCTCCTCCTCCTCCTCCTCCATCCCCTTTCCTTATAGATAACTTCTCCCTGTCGCACCCCGAGGCCAGTTTTTAGAGCGGGCCAGGCGTTTCGCCTGTGACTTCCTCACCATTTATGACTCTGAAGCTTGAACATTGACAACGGTTTCACAGATGGAGGTGGTTCTAAACATGTAGTTATCATCTTAGCGCGGCGCACATTCGCTTTGAAAATTTGCAAGAGATTCACGGATTGAGGGCGGGTTGTTTTCAAAATGGGTTTCTCGTCCTAGCGCGGCACACATTCGTTTTTTAATGCAAGAGCTTCACGGATTAAGGGCGGGTGGTTTTCAAAATGTGGCCCTCGCATTAGCGCGTCGCACATTCGTTTTAGACAAAGCGGTTCCTTTTCAAAATGTGGATATCGCTTTAGCGCCGCGCACAGTTGTCAAAATTTCACGGATTCCCCTCATCAGCGTACCGGTTCTGACGTGTTGGAAAGATTCCGGATTATGCGGCTGCAACCGTTACGTTGATTATCTGTGTTGGCGTCATGGGAATGATGGCGTTCTGGCACGATTCCGGATCGTCAAGATGCAACAGCAAGGTTGATCCGTGACGTTGAAATCCCGAGAACAATGTTTTGGCATGCTTCAGGGTCTTCATACGGGTGTCTTCCAACGAGGCAGTTCCATCAATGGAAATGAACCGTCGTAGGGGCGTATGAAGAGGGAGCTTGGAGGGAGGGTTTACTCCAACATCGTTGATGACACTTGGTTTTACACTGGTCCTCCTCCTCCTCCTCCTCCTCCTCCTCCTCCTCCTCCCCCTCCTCCTCCTCCTCCTCCTCCTCCTCCTCCTCCTCCTCCTCCTCCTCCTCCTCCTCCTCCTCGGTGTGGATCCCCTTTGGCCAGTCTGGTATGGGGTGGGCTGGGAGCCAAATGGGCTGGCTGAGCGGTCCCTCCCCTCCCTCCCTCCCGGACGGACGGCTTCCCTCCAGGTGTCCGCGTTGCGTTCCTTGGTCGGTGCTGGGCCCCCCCCCTCCCCGCACCTCCTCCCAGGCGCCTGGAGCGCGCTGGGAGGAGGAGGAGGAGGAGGAGGAGGAGGAGGAGGAGGAGAAGGAGGAGGAGGAGGAGGAGGAGGAGGAGGAGGAAGAGCGTCTTGGGTGC
The DNA here is from genome assembly GCA_963575745.1 of Prorocentrum cordatum. NCBI lineage: Eukaryota > Dinophyceae > Prorocentrales > Prorocentraceae > Prorocentrum > Prorocentrum cordatum. Next base: position 81,009 of record CAUYUJ010016864.1, on the reverse strand, counting down.
GAGGAGGGGGTGCCGGAGCCGATCCGTGACCTCAGCGCGGACCCTCGGATGCCGGTCTTGGCTGGGGTGGGCTGCTGGGCCCCGGGAAGGGTTGGCTGAGCGAGTCCTCCCCTCCCCTCCCTCCCAGGGGCGGACGGCTCCCCTCCGGAGGTCCACGCTGGGATTCTGGGCCGGCGCTGGGCCCTCCTCCTCGCGCACCTCCTCCCTGGCGCGTGGAGAGCGCGCTGGGTGCGCCGCCGGGGCGGCGTCTGGGGTGCGAAGGGGGGTGCTGGCGCCGACCTGGGGCCTCGGTGTGGACCCCCAGACGCCAGCCTCGGCTGTGGTGGGCTGGGCCACGGGGTGGGTTTTCAGCGGTCGTTCCCCGCCCTCCCTCCCGCCCCCCCTCCCTCCCTCCAGGACGGCTCCCCTTCGGAGGTCCGCGCTGAGGTTCTATGCCGGAGCTGGGCCCCCCCCCCCCCGCACCTCCTCCCAGGCGCGTGGAGCGCGCTGGGCGCGCCGCTGGGGCGCCATTTTGGGTGTGAGAAGGGGGTGCTGGCGCCGAACTGGGACCTCGGTCTGGACCCTGGAAGCCGGTCTGGTCTGGGGTGGGCTGGTTTCCGGGATGGGCAGGCCGAGCGGGTTTGCATCCTGTGTCATGCGGTTCTCTATTTCCAAGGGGAGGTGGCTTGAGTTGCAGATCCAGCCGTGGATGGGGCGGGTCTTCCGTGCCTGAGGGGAAGGTTCTGATCCCTCCTCTATTTCCTCGTTTTGCCCGGTTTGGGGGCTCCTCGGGGGCCCTCGTCGCCACCGCTGCATTCCCCTCGGAATCCGGTCAGAACGCACCCTGGAAGAGGTCCGGGAGCTGCGGTACCGGCACCGTCCGATTCACCCCAATTGGCGCCCATAGCCGCCAGCCCAAGCCCTCCCCTCCGACTTCACCCCACCCCTCATACATGGGTGCCCTGCTGGGCACGCTATTCGAAGTCTTCCCCCACTCGCGGGGCTTCGGACCTCGCGGAGAGGCGGTAGCTGATGCCCTTCTCCGATTTCGATGGGGGGAGAAGCCGAGAGGCTGCGGGCCTTGGGAGTGCGCGAGCCTGCCGCCCCCCATGTACAACTAGCCCTTCGGCGTGCCATACAGGTGGGCCCTCTCACGCAGAGCGTTGGGCGGATCCTCCGGGCGTCTGGCTCGTCCTGGGGTGGCGGGGGAGGCAACCAGGACTCCTGGGTTGGCATCTTCCACTAGGAAGGCACCAACTATACACCAACACCGATCCTGGCCAGGATCACCCTGGGCCCAGGATCGGTGTATACGCCCTCCTGCCTTGCGCAAGAAGGCATATACACCGATCCTGGGCCCAGGGTGATCCTGGGCCAAGATCGGTGTTGGTGTATAGTTGGTGCCCTCCGATCCACGCCAGGCAAGCCCTGGACATCGGGCCGCTTGGGCTCCCAAGGGCTCGCCTAGCGGAGGGTTCCCAGCTTCCTGGGAGGCATCACTGTGGTGTTGCCACCCGGGGAGGTCCATCGTACGCGAGCGTTGCAGTTTTGTGGGGCCGACGCCATGTTCCTAACGCAAGCGTGGTCCAACATCTAGGCTCGGACAGGAGGTTTTGGGCTGCGGTTGGGCGACGACGATGGCGTTTCATGGCACGTCTGCAACCTTTACCTTCAGCCGGTGCCACGGAGCGGTCCGCACACAAAGAAGTTTCTCCAATTGGCAGGACTGCACTCGGATTTACAGTCACTCTTTGGTGTCCCACCGCTATCAGATGCGTCTCGTGCCATCCCCATGGGGGACATCATCATGCAGCCAGCAGAAAATCTCGGGGGTCGGAACCCGTCGCCTGCTCGGACGAGTGGCTGGACAGGCCTGGGGAGCACCCGGGGCTTGCGCCACCTCAATTCTATTGTCGGGGAGGCGCCTCCTGTTACACCCACCCACCCCATCAGGGGCCAACGCCTACTGTTGAGGCCAGGCGACACACATCACGCCCCTGGGAACGCACGCTCCCGCTGCATCGACGTCGCCCATGGGTCCGCGCCTGCACTGGGGGTGGCGAGAGTACACAACGGCATCTCCTGTCGAGGGGATGGGGGCGGTCAGTGGGAGGAGCGCGTGGAGTACACTCGCGGGAACCACTTCTTGCTCGACGTTACCACTCCTTTCCGGGCCACGTCTTCGGACCCGGGGGCAGGCGCGCTCCGGATGCGGCAGGACCCCAGGTCCTGGAAAGCAGGGCTGCAGCACGCGCAGCCCCCCCGACTCGGGGGCCCCGAGGGCGATATCCGGCTGGTCCGCCACTGCTGCGACCGGCGAAGGGGAAGAGCAGTCAGCTGTCGCGCGCGCACTGAGCTCCGCGGCGACGCAGTGGCAGTGGCTGGCAGATGCTATGGCCCGGCTCCTGCACCTGGTCCGGGGGCTGGCCCTGGCCGGCCGGGTAGTGCCGCAGTCCACGCAGTCACAGCCGGCCCCCCGCGAAGGGACCAGGCCAATGCGAGGTCGCGCCCGCTCAGCCCTGGTCCAGGTTCGTTTTCAAAGAGGGCAGCCAAGTGCCTGCGGCTACTGCGGCCTGAGACGCGACTGGCATCCTGCCCCAGCAGGCCGGATGGGCAGACGTTGTCGCCCGACGAGCCCCGCAGAGCTCGGGTGGAACAGCTGCGGGCGCAGTCAGTGGCCGGGCCCATGGGACGCGAGCTTCCACCATCAGGTCACTGTCGCGCTGCCGTCCGCCCGGGGCCGCGCGAGAGCAGCCCAGGGCCAGGGGGTGCACGGCGTGCCTGTCGCAGCCTCGGAGGTGACCTCATCGCTCGGCTCCACGGGGCACACGGCCGCCACCACGCCGGACCTGGTCCCGCGCCTTGCCCTTCAGCTGGGGGGGTTCTGCCCCGGGCGAGGCTGTCTGGCTGGCGCAGCGCCTTGCCGGTCCTGAATGCCTCGCAGCGCGGCCCGCGGGGCGGCAGGGCAGCTGCGCGCACCTTTTGCACGGGGCGGGCCCTGCCGACGCCGGCGAGTCCTTCCGCCCCATTATGGCGAAGGCCCAGCTCGGCCTGCTCCAGGAGACAAGTGTGCACTGCAAGCTGCGGGGGCCGGTCTGGACCTCCGCCCTCCCAGGTCAAAGCGGGCACGCCCGCGACGCCGGCGACGCCCACCTCGCCCTCGATGAGATTGCGGCGGAAGCAGTGGGCAGCAAGCGGCCTCCGTTGGTCATTTTCGGGGACCTTCAGAAAGCCCCTCCCTGGACCTGGAGGGGGGCGCTGCTGCAGAAGCTCTTCCAGCACACCAGGATGGGCCCAGGCATGCCCCCCCCCTCGACAGCACGCCTGCGTCGGACGCAGCTCACGTCAACTTCGCGGGCGTGGAGGTCGCCACTATCACGGAGGACATCGCGGAGGGGGGGTCCATCAGACCGCCCACCTCCCCCGTGGACATGGACCCCCTGGCTGAGGCTCTGCGCCAGTGAGGCCGCGGCGCGGGCCTCGGCATCCGCACCTCGGTGCGCTGGCCAAGGCACGTCTGACAGGGAGCGGGCGCCCCCGTTGCCGAGGCCACGGCCACTCCCCTCAGCGCCCTGCGCCGAGGAGGCCCCCCCCTCCTCTGCAGAACTCGCGGAAGACGTCAACCTGGAAGCGTCGGCCTTGGCGGCCCTGGACCTGGCTGCCCCCCGCCGCCTCGCCGCCACCCCATGCGCCGACGACCCCGCCCTGCTCGTTTCCTCCCGCGGCGCTGCGCAACACTCCCTTCGAGCGCACGCGGACTGGGCGCACGCCTGGAAGGCATCCCCGCGCACGAAAGCCGCTAAGCATGCAGTGGCTGCGCATGGGGGGCCGCGGGCCAGGGAGGCGGGGATGGGCTCTCAGCCGCCCCCCTCCCCGCTGAGGGGCCCCCCTGTGGCCCAAGTCGGCTTCGCCGCGGGCCACAAGTGGCTCGGGCTCGACGGCCGGGGGACTTGCATCTGAGCCACGTCCTGAATGTGAAGCTCGGAGTGGCCCTCGCGCAGTCTGCCGCCCTCGCAGGCCACGTCGCCGCGGGGCCCCCCCGGCAAATCTTCGAGCGGCAAGCGGAGGGCCCCCTGCGGATCGGATGGTGGCTCTGGGCCACGGCAGACGGGGCCCTTGGCCGGCAGGATTCTGCCCGCGAAAGCTGGGCGCGGGCCTTCCACGGGCCCCCCCGGAGCGGCGCGCAGGCGCGCTCCGAGTTGGGCTGGTCACTTACAGGCTCGGCGCGTTTTTCTGGGCATCGCCTCGCGCCGCGCGATCCTGCGGCCCCTCCCGGAGGGGGATCCATACTACGGCGTCCGCGCCCACTCGGTCCCAGGCCCCTCGCGGGCCCCTGCTTTCCTCACCCTGCTCGACGCCTGGCCCCTCCCCGACTGGCCTGCGCGGCGCGCCGGCCACGGGGAAGGCACCCTGCTGCAGCACAAGGAGGCCATCCGCACTGGGTCAGCGAGTCGGAGCGAGTCCCTGCTCCGCGCCCGCCTGTCGCCCAGGAGGCGCGCGCTGCCCCCACCTCTCGTTGGGGCTGGTGCCGCGGCCAGACCTGGCCCGAGCCTCGGCCCAGGCAGTTACGGGCGAAATGTTTGCGGGCCAGGTCTCTCACCCGCCTGGCGGCGCCGGCTGCCGGCACTGCGCCACGCCTCCAGGGCCCCGTCGAAGGCTCGGCGGCAGGTATGCCTCTTCTGTCAAGGCCAAGTCCTAAGTCCGCTCTTCCACGTCCTCGGAAGCTGCAGTCGCACCCAAGGCCGTCGCGCTGCCTTCTGGACCGCGCGCGGCCTCCTCGAGCCGCCCTCCCGCGAGGCCGCGGCCCAGGACATTCTCAGCGTGCTGCCAGGAGAGCCAGGATACCCCCAGGCGGTGTCATTGGCGCAGTGACTTGTGGAGACGGCGGGGGCCTTCTGGCGAAAAAGACTCCCCAACCTCCCTCCTGGCCCTCCCTCCCGCCCCCCTGCCTCCAGCCGCGCTGGTTGGTCCTGGGCCGGGCCGGGTTTGGGGCGCGCGGGCTCAGCCAGGGATGCATCCTCCCCCCGGGTGGCTCCCTCCCCCATCCATTGCCGGTGTCTCGCACTTGCGTCTCCTCGCCGTGCGCTGACCAGTGCAGCGGTTAGGGAGTCGGGCTGAGCCCCAAGCGCGGGCAACCGTACGCTGTCGGCGGCCCCGTCTGGTCTGCCCCACTCCATGCGGTCAGGTCGAGTCGCCCGTTTAGCTGTCAACCATTCGAGGGGTTCCAGCAGAGGGCCTCCGCCTGGTCGCTGCAGGGTCGCTTGCGTCGCCCTCCCCTGGGCCCGCTGCCCCCTGCAGAAAAGGGACCACGCCCGAGGTCTCCGCATGCCGCCCCAGCGGGAGGGACGCCAGCCAGCCAGCGTCTTTCATCCCTCCTCCTTTCGCCCTCCTAGGATGCTCGAATGCTCCAGGGTCTCAGGGCGCACGCACCTCTGCTTCAGCCACAACTGGCCAGTGCCATGCGCCAGCTCATCAAAATCATCATCATCATCATCATCATCATCATCATCATCATCATCATCATCATCATCATCATCATCATCATCATCATCATCATCATCATCATCATCATCATCATCATCATCATCATCATCATCATCATCATCATCATCATCATCATCATCATCATCATCATCATCATCATCATCATCATAATCAGCATCATCATCATCATCATCATCATCATCATCATCATCATCATCATCATCATAATCATCATCAGCATCATCATCATCGTCATCGTCATCGTCATCGTCATCGTCGTCGGCGTCATCATTCTCATCATCATCTTCGTCATCATCATCATCGTCATCATCATCATCACGACCACCACCATCATCATCATCATCAGCATCATCATCCTCGTCATCATCATCATCATCATCATCGTCATCACCATCGTCATCATCATCACCAACATCATCATCGCCATCGTCATCGTCATCATCAGCACCCGCAGCATCGTCATCATCACCAGCATCGTCATCGTCAGTGGCATCGGTATCGTCATCGTCTTCATTATCAGAATCGTCGTCATCATAATCAGCATAGTTGTCGCCGTCATCGTGATCGTCATCCGCATTATCATCATCACCACCACCGCCATCATCATCATCAACATCATCAATATCATCATCACCACCATCATCATCATCGACATTGGCATCATCCTCGTCCTCATCATCAGCATCATCATGATCAGCATCAGCGTCGCCGTGTTCAATAGCGTAATCATTCTCACCATTAACAGAAGCAGTATCATCATCATCAGCAGCAGCATCATCAGCATCACCACCACCATCGTCATCAGCATCACCAGCATCATCGGCGGCATCGCCATCGTCCTCGTAATCGTCGTCAACACCGTCATCGTCGTCACCATCATCATCAGCATCCTCATCATTATCCGTATCATCATCATCATCATCATCATCATCATCATCATCATCATCATCATCATCATCATCATCATCATCATCATCGTCATCATCATCATCAGAATCCTCATCGCCGTCGTCATCATCAGCATCCCCGTCATCATCAGCATCAGTATCATCATTATCGTCATCATCATCACCGGCATCATCATCACCAGCATCATCATCAGCATCATCCTATTCATCATAATCGTCATCGTCATCGTCATCGACGGTCCGTCAGTCCGTCCATCCAAACGTCCGCCCATCCATCTGCCCATCCGTCCATCCATCCTCCTCCGTAGCCCTCCATCCTCATCCATCCTCCTTCCTCCTCCCCTCCGCATCCTCCTCCTCCTCCCCCTGCTCCTCCATTCTCTGCTCCTCCTTCTCCATCTCCTTCTCCTCCTCCTTCTCCTACGCCTCCTCCTCCTTCATCATCCTGCTTGTCCTCCCAGTCCTCCGTCTCCTCCTCCCCGCCTCCTCGTCCTCCTCCTCCTCCTCCTCCTCCTCCTCCTCCTCCTCCTCCTCCTCCGTCTCCTCCTCCTCCTCCTCATCCGCATCCTCGTCATCACCATCCTCATCATCATCATAATCAGCATCATCATCATCATCATCATCATCATCATCATCATCATCATCACCATCATCATCATCACCATCATCATCATCATCATCAGCATCATCATCATCATCATCATGATCATCATCATCATCATCATCATCATCATCATCATCATCATCATCATCATCATCATCATCGCATCATCATCATCACATCATCATCATCATCATCATCATCATCATCATCATCATCATCATCATCATCATCATCATCATCATCATCATCATTTTCATCATCATCATCATCATCATCATCATCAGCAGCAGCAGCAGCACCATCATCATCATTGTAATCCTCATCCTCATCCTCATCCTCACCCTCATGTCCATCCTCCTCCTCCTCCTCCTCGTCCTCCTCCTTCTCCTCCTACTCCGTCATCCTCCTCCTCCTCCCCCTCCCCCTCCCTCCCTCCCACCCTCCCTTCTCCCTCCGCCCTCTCCCCATGGCGGGAGACGACACCACAGCGTGCGGGGGCGCAGCGACAGGCGAGGTCAGCGCTCATTGTGTAGCGTCTCCCTGGCGGGTCGCAAGCACTGGGCGCAGAACTCCTGGGGGGCAAGACGGGAGTCCTCCTCCTCCTCCTCCTTCTCCTCCTCCTCCTTCTCCTCCTCCTCTTCGTTTTCTCATTCTTATGGTATTATGATTGTGTGCCCTTAATTATCGTATGCTTCGTCGTATTATTCTTCTTATGAGTATACTGATGACTCGTTTTCTTTTCATTGTTCTTGTGGCTATCAGTATTATGAACATTATTATTATTATTAGTATTATTATTATTATTATGATTATTATTATTATTATTATTAGTAGTAGTAGTAGTAGTAGTAGTAGTAGTAGTAGTGTATTGCTTGTCTTATCAGTCTTCACGGTGGTCGAAATATCACTAGTAGTACCATTATTCAAATGCTTCTCAATATAAGTGTCCTTAGTGTACGTATTATTATTCTTAGTACGCACATTATTGACTTGACTACCCGTACCATTGTTCTTATGATTAGTAGTAGTGGTAGTAGTAGTAGTAGTAGTAGTAGTAGTATTTGTCTTAGCCATATAAGTGCCCTGATGATTATGATGCATGTATTATTACTATACTATTAATATTAGTAGTTTTACTCCTCCTCATCATCATCATCACCATCACAAGCATCACCATCATGATCATCATCATTATCATTAGCAGCATCAGCATCATCATCATCATCATCATCATCATCACCATCATCATCATCATCATCATCATCATCATCATCATCACCATCACCATCATCATCAACATCAGCATCATCATCGTTTTCCTCCTCCTCCTCCTCTTCCTCTTCCTCCTCCTCTTCCTCCTCCTCCTCTTCCTCCTCCTCCGCCCCGCTGCCTCCCTCCTGCTCCCCCCGAAGAGAGCCCCGCGTGCACGCCAGGGGGCCGCAGAGCTCCGCGAACGGCTGCGAGCTGCCGTCGCCGAGCCCGCCCAGGTGGAGCGCCCAGTACCTGCCACCGCGAGGCACGCCACCGCCACTCGAAGAACAAGAGACGGCACAAACATACAGGGCAGTTTTTCATACAGGGGATTTTTGTTTCAATGTAGGATTTTTTAATACATGATTGATTTATGAATGAATGTATGCATGAACTCATCGTTGCTTGTAATACTAAATCCCTGCATTTTTGATACATGATCCGCACGCGGAGCCTGTATTAAAAAACGGCACAAACATACGGTCAGGAACTTTTGCTTAGCGCGTCGCGGTGGCGGCCTCGGCGGCTTTTCTGATTCGCGGGTCGAGAGCGCACCTCTTCCCGTCGAAGCGAAGCGGGCCGCGCGAAGCTTGAATTTGGCAGAGATGGGGGAGGAAAAGGGGGGCGCAGCCTCAGAACGAGGCCGGGAGGAGGCAAAGCCTCGGAATCAGGCGGTGCCGAAGCCGACGAAACGGCACAAACATACGGTCAGGAACTTTTGCTCAGCGTGTCGCGGTGGCGGCCTCGGCGACACGCTACGCCTTACAAGCAGATATCATATCGCTCCGCTCCGTGGGGCGAGAGGCTGGGAAAGGCGAGCGACATTGACGGTCGCGGGCCGGGACGTGAATAGCATGCTGGGCCAGAAGAGGCGGAACGATACGCTATCCAAAACATACCGACCGTGGACATAAACTTTCGGAGTTCCGCGCGCATTCCCGGAAACGGCGCTGGACCCCCCTAGCTGCTCGAGCACGATGGCCCATTGGGACGGGAGGGATCGCCTCTAGATTCGAGTAAGACATCGGCATAAACATAACGTTTGGAGCTCCGCGCAGATTTCTCGGATCGGCGCTGGATCCCCAAGGCTGGTCGAGCGGAGTCGCCAAGTGGGACGGGAGGGGTCGCCTCTGAGGAGGACATCAGCATAAACACAAACGCTCGGAGCTTCGCGCAGATTTCTCGGATCGGCGCCAGACCCCCCTGGCGACGCCTCTGGCGCCGCCCCTGGCGCGCCCCGCGCGCCAGGAGAGGGGGCCCAGCGCCGACCCGAGAAATCCGCGCGGACACCTCGGAAAGTCTACGTTTACTGAAGGGGCCCTGAGACACACAAATAAATATACATATATATATATATATAGATATATATATATATATATATATACACACAAATAACAAGATTCCCCATATCTTCGTATGCTTTCTGGGTTCTTGCCTTCGCCCCCACCTCCCACACTTCCCCCTATTCTCCGAGGATATCGAGGATGCCTTGTGCCTGTGTGCTCCTTCCCCTCCTGCTCTACGCCTGGGAACTCTTGCGGAGAGCGCGCCGCCACGGCGGCCCCTGCGGCACGCCAGCCCAGGCGGACCCTGCGCGGCGTGCCGCTCCGCTCGGCGGGGCGGGCAGCTCCGGGAGATGCTCGGCACGGGGACGCCTCGGGGCCGCGAGGCGCCTCGCGCGTCGC
>CAUYUJ010016864.1:66077-68577 GCA_963575745.1 Prorocentrum cordatum | reverse complement strand
TCGCTGATTCATGCATCGTCCCAGCATGGACCATGACCAAGATCGGCGTCAACATTATCCCGCGACATCTTGGTCGTAGTCATCATGTCTCTTCCCTCGATGGCTGGCGCCGTCCTGCACGAACAAAGGCCCTGGCGACACCAGCAACGCCAGTCGGTTGCTCGCCTGCAGCTCTGGCAGGGAGTCGTCGGGGCAGGCCTCCACCAGGCGGCGCGTCGGGCTGCTGAGCTGCTCGCAGATCGCGCGCATGGCGGTGAGGTTCGAAGGCCAAAAGCGCCCGCAAAGTCCAAGCCGTGCGAGTTCGGCGCGCGCTCCGACTCGGCTCGAGCATGCGCCTTCTCGGCAGGGTCGAAGCGGACTTCCCGCGCTGCGGACTCGTTACTTTGCAGGCGCCCCGGGCTTCGAGAAGTAGTGGTTCGGCAAGATGGCGTGCCAGCTCCGCGAGGCCACCTCGCCCCCGCGCCCCCCCTCCACGAGCAGCGCCAGCAGGGCGAGCTCCGCCGCCTCCTCGCCCGCCCAGCCGCCCGCCCAGAACTCCCTGTCCAGGGCGCGCAGGTACTTCCCGACCTGGGGGTCCGCCAGAAGGTCCGCGTCGCCCGCCTCGGGCCCCTCGAAGCCGCGCTGGGCGCGCACGGCCTCGCGGTAGGCGTCCCAGCTGGCCTTCTTCTCGCCGAGGCGGTGGAGGCACGCCCCGCGGCTCGCCCACGCCCTCCAGTCCAGCGCGCTGCCCTCGCACTGCAGCACGAGCGGCAGCAGCCTTCTGGAGAAGAGCACGCAGACGGGCACAGCAGAGGAGGACAGCCTGCAAAAGCCCCTCGCACCCTCTGGAGCACCACTCCCCCCCCCCGCACGATGGCTTCTCGTCAGGGCCGCCCTGGAGGTCTGTGGGGTCGTCTTTCGGGGTCCGTCCTGGGGCCCTCCTGGCCCGTCTCGGAGCCCTCTTGGTGCCTTCTGGGCCATCTTGGGGCAGTCAAGGCCCTGGAGCTTCCTTGGATGAGAGGGGGGGGAGGCGGAGGAGGCGGAGGAGGAGGAGGAGGAGGAGGAGGAGCGAAGTGGCGAGAACGCGAAAACTGCTTCCCCCAGGGGCCTGTCGTACCACGGCAGACGCCCGGCGCCGACTTCCAGCGACAGCTGGCCCACGCCCTGGCACAGCTCCTCCTGGGCTCGGGGGCGTCCTTAAGAGGGGGGAGTCCAAGAGGGGGGTCAGCAAGTCATGGCCCGCGGCACGTGCGCGGACGAGGGAGGGGGCAAAGGACGTGCCGAAAGAGGATCGGCTGCACGCAAGAGCGACCCCAGGCAGAAGTGGCCGCTGGTGCGAGGCTGTCGGGTAGTGCAGGCCCGAGCGCGCGCAGGCCGCTGCCATCGCGTCGCCTCCAACCGTCTGGAGACCCCAGTGTGCCCGCACCACAGGTCTGCGTGAAGGGTGTGCCGCACTGGGCGCGGGGACGCCATGAGTACGCACCCAATGGGGGCATGGGTGGAGCTCCCTGTGGGGCTCGATCTGCTTGAAGGGTGCACCCAAATGGGCGCGGAGACGCCATGAGAACGCACCCACTGGGGCCGTAGGAGGAGCTCCCTACTGGGACCCGAAACGTGAGGGGTGTGCCGAAAAGCAGAGGCAGGAGAGAAGGAAGGCAGAGGCAGGGAGAGGAGGAGGAGGCATGAGGAAAAGGTAGGGCGCGGCGCTGCTGACTCAAAACGACGGCCCAATCACACAATAGAGTTGGAAGCATGAGCAGGTGGAGGAACAGGGGGGCAAGGAGATGAGGTGACACGCGCGGCGTTGCGGATTCAGAGGGACGACCCAACAACACAGCAAGGTTGGGAATAAGACGGCGAAAGATCTATATGCCAGGTCTCCTCCTCCTCCTCCTCCACGGCGGCGCCACCACGAGCCTCCAGGCCCTCACCGGCCCCACTCGCAGGTGGGCAACGCCCGCGTTTCCGGGACTGCATGGCTGCCGGGCAGGCGGGAGGGGCCGACCAGAGCCCAGGGGAAGCCACAGATCTAGTCCTCTCGCCGACCCTGCTCTCCCCCTCCACTTCCTCATCCTCCTCCTAGTTCTCCTCCACCCCTTCCCCACCTGTCATCTCAGCGCGAGTACTGCTACCACTACAGCTACTAGTGATGGTTTAGCCATGAGTGTTACTGTACCTACTATTGTTGCTCCTGTTGCTACTCCTACTGGTACCACCATCACCACCACGACCACCACGATTTACTTCTGGCACGGCTACTATTACTACTGCTGCTACCAGTGCTATCGCAGCTACATTGTTACACCTACTGCTGCTGCTGCTGCTGCTATACTGAAATGACTACTACCACTACTACCACTTCTGTTGCTATTACTACCACCACCACCACCACCACCACCACCACCACCACCACCACCACCACCACCACCACCACCACCTACTACTACTACTACTACTACTACTACTACTACTACTACTACTACTACTACTACTACTACGACTACTACGACTACTACTACTA
>CAUYUJ010016864.1:62557-65977 GCA_963575745.1 Prorocentrum cordatum | reverse complement strand
ACTACTACTACTACTACTACTACGACTCCGACAACGACTGCGACTACCACTACTTTACTCTACTTCTACTACTACTACTACTACTACTACTACTACTACTACTACTACTACTACTACTACTACTACTACTACTACTACTACTACTAATACTACTACTACTACTACTACTACTACTACTACTACTACTACTACTACTACTACTACTACTACTACTACTACTACTACTGCTGCTACTAGTACTACTACTGCCACCACCACGACTGCTACTACCACGACTACTACTACTACTACTACTACTACTACTACTACTACTACTGCTACTACTACTTCTACTACTACTACTACTACTACTACTACTACTACTACTACTACGACGACGACGGCGACGACGACGAGAAAGATAGAGAGACAGATAGGAAACAATAGCCTGGAGGAGGTCCAACCATATGCAGCTGCGAATCACGCAGGGTATGCCCACCTCCTCGGAGGTAGCGCGCCGCGGGACCGATGGGGCACGGGACATGCGGATGGGGGCCGCTCGGGGACGCATGCGAGCGGTGGTCTCTGCCTGGCTGCTGGACAGTCGATCACGAATGGCAAGGCAGGCGAAGCGCTCGCGCGCACCTTGTGAAGGCGCTGGCTGCCCGCAGCGTGCTGCCGATAGGCCAGCGGCGAACACCAGCCACTGGCCCACGCGACTCGACAGCGTGCAGCTGCTCCTGCGCCCACTGAGGGGAGAGGCCAAGCAAGAAGAAGGGGAGGGCAAGGGGCAAGGACAAAAAACGGTCCGAGAGGAGACAGGAGATGAACGCAGCAACAGAGAAGAGGGAAGCACAGCAACCCTTTCACAAAGGCCACCTCCTCATACACGGAGGTGCGAATCGACGAATGACTGCCGACATGTCCGCCCCGAGCATACAGCAAAAGAGCAGAGTGGGCAGACAAGTCCTGCCCCCTAGTCGCCCTACTATTGCCACCCACTGAGAAGAGGGAGAACATGGAAGACAGGGTATTGTAAGAGAGCACAAACGGGGCGATGATAATCACTTCAAGCGGTCAGGAAAACTGATGATCGCAGCGATCCATCGGTGGCTCAGCCCGTGAAGGCCGCCGCTACGACGCAGGTGCTAGAAGAGAACCTCGCGCGCTCGACTCCCTGCTGCCGCCTTGCCTCCTTTGGACGCGCCTGTTGGCTTGGCAACCCCACTAAAACAAATCCTGGCGAAGGACCCAACCATATGCTGTTGTGGGCACCGCAATTGAGACTCCCACTAGCCCTCTGGGCGTAGGTGGTTTAGGGCGGCTCCTCTTCCAACCCCCATTCTTCCCCTTCGGGGAAGGGTTTACCCCACTATGTGGCCACGAAACGTGTGAGGGGTGTGCCGAAATGGGTGTGGGTGACGCATGCGGGCGGTGACAATGGGGCCTTCGGTGGAGATCCCTCTGGGGCCACGAAACGTGTGAGGGGTGTGCCGACATGGGTGTGGGTGACGCATGCGGGCGATGGCACTGGGGCCTCCGGTAGAGCTCCCTGTGGGGCCACGAAACGCTGTACTGGGTGGGTGAAACGCAGGGAGGAGGGAGGAGGGGGAAGAGGAGGGAAGAGGAGGAGTGAGTGACGCGGGGCGTTGTCTCTTCAAAACGAGGACCCAACACCACAGGATGGTTGGGGAACAAAAATTTAGCCTGACGAAGGACGCAACGATATGCAGCTGCGAATGCCGCATTGTGGGTACCACTTTCGGTGGAGCTCCCCATGGGGCCGGGTGTGGGAGACGCATGCGAACGGTGTCATTGGGGCCTTCGGTGGAGCTCCCTATGGGGCCAAGAAACGCTGTCCTGGGCGGGGGAGACGCATGCGAACGGTGCCCCTGGGGCCTTCGGTGGAGCTCCCCAAGGGGCCACGAAACGCTGCCATGGGTGGCGGTGACGCATGGGGACCCTGCCACTGGGGCCTTCAGTGGAGCTCCCTATGGGCCACGAAACGCTGTCCTGTGTGGGGGGGACGCATGCGGACCCTGCCACTGGAGACTTCGGTGGGCTCCCTATGGGGACACGAAACGTTTTCCTGGGTTGCCTTGACGCATGCGGGCCCTGCCATTGGAGCCTTCGGTGGAGCTCCCTATGGAGCCACGAAACGCTGTCCTGGGTGGCGTTGACGTGTGCGGACCCTGCCACTGGAGCCTTCGGTGGAGCTCCCCATGGGGCCACGAAACGCTGTCCTGGATGACGTTGACACATGTGGACCCTGCCACTGGGGCCTTCGGTGGAGCGGGCCACGAAACGCTGTCCTGGGCGGGGGAGACGCATGCGAACGGTGCCCCTGGGGCCTTGGTGGAGCTCCCTATGGGACACGAAACGCTGTCATGGGTGGCGGTGACGCGAGCGGACGATGCCACTGGAGCCTTCAGTGAGTGGACCTCCCTATGTGGCCACCAAACGCTGTCCTGGGTGACGTTGACGCATGTGGACCCTGCCATTGGAGCTTTCGGTGGAGCTCCCTATGGGGCCACGAAGCGCTGTCCTGGGTGGTGTTGACGCATGCGGACCCTGCCACTGGAGCCTTCGGTGGAGCTGTCTATAGGGGCACAAAACGCTGTCCTGGGTGGCGGTGACGCATGCGGACCCTGCCACTGGAGCCTTCGGTGGAGCTCCCTGTGGGACCATCGAAACGCTGTCTTGGGTGGCGTTGACGCGTGCGGACCCTGCCACTGGAGCCTTCGGTGGAGCTCCCTATGGGGCCACGAAGCGCTGTCCTGGGTGGCGTTGACGCATGCGGACCCTGCCACTGGAGCCTTCGGTGGAGCCCCCCATAGAGCCACGAAACGCTGCCCTGGGTGGCGTTGACGCATGCGGACCATGCCATTGGAGCCTTCGGTGGGGCTCCCTTTGGGGCCACGAAACGCTGTCCTGGGTGACGTTGAAGCATACGGATCCTGCCACTGGAGCCTGCGATGGGGCTCCCTGCGATGCCACGAAACGCTGTCCTGGGTGGCGCTGACGCATGTGGACCCTGCCACTGGAGCCTTCGGTGGAGCTCCCCATGGGGCCACGAAACGCTGTCCTGGGGGGCGTTGACGTATGCGGACCCTGCCACTGGAGCCTTCGGTGGAACTCATTATGGGGCTACGAACCGTGTGAGGGGTGTGCCGGGATGGCTGGAATGATGCTGATGATGACGAAGACGATGACGAAGCGGACGGGAAGAGGGAGGAGGGGGAGGAGGAGGAGAAGAGGAGGAGGAGAAGAGGAGGAGGAGACGCGGGGCGCTGTCTCTTCAAAACGAGGACCCAACACAAGGTGGTTGGGAAAAAATATCCTGGCCGCTTTCGGTGGAGCTCCCTATCGGGCCACGATCACCAGCGCGTACGATTGAAAGCGCACGATGGATGGCAGGAAACCGTCGTAGCTGCTGAGGCC
>CAUYUJ010016864.1:50057-57557 GCA_963575745.1 Prorocentrum cordatum | reverse complement strand
CCGCCTTCCTCCTCCTCCTCCTCCTCCTCTCCTCTCCTCCTCCTCCGCCTCCTCCTCCTCCTCCTCCTCCTCCTCCTCCTACCTCCTTCCTCCTCCGACCTCCTCCTCCTCTTCCCCTCCTCCTCCTCTCCTCCTCCTCCCCCCCTCCCTCCTCCTCCTCCTCATCCTCCCTCCTCCTCCTCCTCCTCCTCCTCCTCCTCCTCCTCCTCCTTCCTCCTCCTCATCCTCCGCCTCCTCATTACTCCTCCTACATCCTCACTCCTCCTCCCCTCCTCCTCCTCCTCCTCCTCCTCTCCTCCTCCTCATCCTTCCTCCTTCCTCCTCCTCTCCTCCTACCTCCTCCTCCTCCTCTCCTCCTCCTCCTCACTCCTTCCTCCTCCTCCTCCTCCTCTCCCTCCTCCTCCGCCTCCTCCTCCTCTCATACCTCCTCCCTCCTCCTCCTCCTCCCTCCTCCCTCCCTCCCTCCCTCCCTCCCTCCCTCCCTCCCCCTCCCTCCCTCCCTCCCTCCCTCCCTCCATCCCTCCTCCCTCCCTCCTCCCTCCCTCCCTCCTCCCTCTCCCTCCCTCCTCATCCTCCTCCTCTCTCCTCCTCCTCCTCCTCCTCCTCCCCTCCGCCTCTCCTCCTCCTCCTCTCTCCTCCTCCTCCTCCTCCTCCTCCTCCTCCTTCCTCCCTTCTCCTCCTCCTCCTCCTCCTCCTCCTCCTCCTCCTCCTCCGCCTCCTCCTGCGGGTTCTCGCCCCCATCTCGGGATGAAAGCCTCCCCCTCGGCGCCGTGGCGCTGCCTCGGGCCTCCTGTGCTCGACGCTGCCTCGCTGCCCTCTCCTTCGCGCCCCGCGCGCTCTGCAGGGCGCGGGCTTGCTCGGAGCCGTTCCAGCCGCCAAAGATGGGGGATCTGCGACCACGCAGCTACCAGTGCAGGGCTCGCAGGACAGCCCCAGCCCCCTGCAGCAAGAGCAGGACCTATCTGACATCCTACCGCTCCCACCCGTCCCTTCCCGCTGCGCTGATGTTTCCCCTGTCCGCGGACGCGTGTCATAGCGGACCTGGAACTCCACCAAAAACCCCATCGCGTCAGATGCAGTCGGGCAAGGGGACCCTAAGGTGGGACGCATGAGGACATACTGGTGCTATGTGCCCCTGTTGGGGGCGCACATCCGACCCGAACGTATAGCACAAGCGGTATGGCCAGAAAGCGCCCGCCACGTAGCATATACTACAAGAGTTCCGAGCGTGCGCGTCGCCCTTGCGTGGCCAGTGCACATATAGTAGAAGCATGCTTGAGTGGTGCCGAGCCCAGACCTCCTCGCGGTGTAGAAAGGTCACGACTGGAGGCCTGCACCGATTCTCGGCCTTCAGGGGCCCTCGTCGCGCTACAACGGGTAGCTCAACCGAAGGCCCCAGGGGCGAAGTCCGCGTGCGTGCCCGCGCTCATTTCGGCATACTCCCCAGACCTTTCGCGCCACGAATAGGTCCAGGTTCCCCGACCTATCTAGCGGACGGTCCGAGACGAAGAGGCCCCATCCTGCTGGACTGTCGCAGCAGGGTGCCGAGACCTCCTCTGACTGTAAAAACGATACGACGGCTAGCTTTTTACCATTACCGGCAGCCAGGGGCCCTTGGCGGGCCCCAGGCCGTCACAAGACGACGCTTGATGAAAAGCTGGTCCCGGGGAAGGGGTCCAGACCTCTGGGGGCCAACGTACGGCAGGTTCGTGTCGTGACGACCCCAGCGTTGGTTTCGGACACCGCGTGGACTGCTCAGCCTTGAAGGGTCGGCGGCTTCTCGATCGCCTCATCGTTCCCTATCGGCCGATTCTATGCCACTGGCGGCCGTTCAATCTTGACAGCCCGCGGCCAGGTCGCCGCCGCGTCGACACGACGGAGGGCCCCCTTCCCGAGCACACGCGGACCTTTCGCCGCCTTCCTGACTGGAAGCACTCCCGGGGGGCGCAGGTGCCCACGCCCCAACATCCGTGCCTCAGAACGACGGTACTGGCACACCGATTGCCCCGTGTGGGCCGAATGGCAGCCCGGGAGCGGCCAGCATAAGAATCATAGGTCGCCACACCGTGACTGGCACAGCAGCGTGCAGCGGAATGACACACAGCAGGCCCGGTGAATAGAAGTAGGGAAACCGCAGCAAGAAGTCCCTCGCACCTCTGGGGAACGTGAAGCGAGGAGGGGTAAAGTGGAGGAGGGAAAGAGGGAGGGCCGCATGTGGGGAGGAGGGACGGAGGGGGGATAGCTGAATGAATAAACAAAGCAATGAAATCAACGAGTTCCCAGCTCGAAAAGATGGTGCGAGGGCACAGGATGGTCCTCGCCAACAACAACAACAACAACAACAACAACAACAACAAGAGCACCAAGAGCACCAATCACCAACACCACCACCAACAACAACATTAATAACAACCACAACAACAACCATAATAAACACTAATCATCGACAACAACAACAACAACAACAGCAACAACAACAACAACAACAACAACAACAACAACAACAACATCAGCAGCAGCAGCAGCAACAGCAACAGCAACAACAACAACAACAATAACAACAACCACAACAACAATAACAAGAACAAGAACGATAACAACAACAGCAACAGCAACAACAACAACAGCAGCAACAATAACACAACAACAACAAACCAAACAACAACAACAACAACAACAGCAACAGCAACATCAACAACAACAGCAACAGCAACAGCAACAACAACTACAACAACTACTAATAACACGACAACGACACCAACGACAACGACAACAACAACATCAACGACGACAACAACAACAACAGCAACGACAACGACAACAGCAGCAGCAACAGCAAGAACAGACAACAAAACAAACCGAATCAAAACAACAACAAAAAAGACAACAGCAACTGCAACAACAACTGCAACAGCAACAACAACAACCACAACCACAACCACAACAGCAGCAACCACAACAACAACAACAACAGAACAACAACAGAACAACAACAACCACAACAACAACCATAACCAACACTAATCATCAACAACAACAACAACAGCAGCAGCAACAGCAACAGCAACAACAACAACAACAATAACAACAACCACAACAACAATAACAAGAACAATAACGATAACAACAACAGCAACAGCAACAACAACAACCACAGCAGCAACAGCAACACAACAACAACAAACCAAACAACAACAACAACAGCAACATCAACAACAACAGCAACAGCAACAGCAACAACAACAACTACAACAACTACTAATAATGAGACAACAACAACGACAACGACAATAACAACATCAACGACGACAACAACAACAGCAACGACAACGACAACAGCAACAGCAACAGCAACAACAGACAACAAAACAAACCGAATCAAAACAACAACAAAAAAAGACAACAACAACTGCAACAACAACTGCAACATCAACAACAACAACAACCACAACCACAACCACAGCAGCAGCAGCAGCAACAACAAAAACAGAAACAACAACAACAACAACAACAACAACTACAACAACAACATAACAACATAACAACAACAACCACAACAACAACAACCACAACAACAACAACAACAACAACAACAACAACAGCAACAGAAACAGCAGCAGCAGCAACAACAACACCAACTTTGAACGCCCGAAATGGGCACGGAAAGAATGGGTACAATGCCCAACAACAACTGTTGTTCCAAACCAACAGCGGCCGCTGTTGGGCAGGCGGCCCTCTGTCTCGCATGGACACAGGCCGCGGCGGCGTGCACAGCGAATCCTGTTCAAAATGAACAAGAACTGCTGTTGGGCATTGTACCCATTCTTTCCGTACCCATGTCGGGCGTCCAAAACAACTACAACAACAACAAAACGCATCGCCCGGTTTTAGGGTCATGATTCGGGTCTTCGACGGCCCCTCGGAACGATCCGGGCACCCCCCAATGCACGCTCCGGCCGAGGCGCAGCAGCCGCTGGGAGGCAGCCCGAGGCTGGACAGCTGCCGAGAAGCAACGAAAGCGCCCGAGAAAACCTGGCCACACGCAGAAGGGGGTAGGGGGAGGGGGGAAGGCTTCTTAGAAGCAACCCTGCTTCTTAGAAGGCGCGGGCCTTCTTTGTAGATGTAAGGCCGGCGCCTTCTAAGAAGCAGCCTCCTTCTAAGAAGCCTTCCCCCCTCCCCCTACCTTCTTCTGCGCGCCTCCAAAAAACCTCGACAATCGATGCCCCCGACGAATCCCCCTCCGTTGAGCATCGCTTCACCGGTCCTTATCCCCACTGTCGTGGCCTGGGCCCCACTGGCCGATGTACCCCCCAGATGGGGATGTAGGCGGTTCCCTTCGGGTTTCGAGGGACCTACTCACCACTGGGGGAGAGTGGGATGGTGGGGCTCAGATACCACAGGCCCGTAGGGATAAGGATAAGTAAAAACGGTCTTTCGGTGGCAAGTCATGGGAGCCTCCCGTATCATCTTGTTGTCTCTTGCGAGTCGACGCTAATCGACGCTTTGTCGACGCTAATCGACGCTAGTCGAAGCTTATAGACGCTCAATCGGTGCTATCTCATCGACTACCAGACACTAGTCGACACGAATGCACTCTAAAGACGGAGTCACGAGGGTACACAAGGCCCCCATGATTTGCTACCGAACTCCCCCCTCCAGGTGCGTCCAAGAGGGGGGGGCGTCCAACAGGGCGTCCAAGAGAGGGCGCAAATCATGGCCGTAGGCGTGTGCGCGGCAGAGGAGGAAGGCATTGACATAATCGGAGGGGGGCGGGAAACCTCTTGAGATCTCATAGCCCGCGCCATGATATCCACCCCCTGCCGCCACACACCACTCCACCACCTCCTCTAAGTCCTCCCTCGCAATCGGCAGCAGGATGGTGAGCATGATGCGGCTGGAACCCCAGACGTCTGGATGTTATATTGTTTGGATGCGTGGGCCCAGGAGGTCTGGACCACCTCCCCCAGGGACAGCTTCTGCGCCCCGAGTGGCTGTCTGACGGGCCCGGGGCCCAGCGAAGGCCCCCCCAACGGCCTTACTCAGCCAAAAACCACCCGCTCCGATCTTGGCTCCTCCTCCTCCTCCTCCTCCTCCTCCTCCTCCTCCTCCTCCTCCTCCTCCTCCTCCTCCTCCTCCTCCTCCTCCTCCTCCTCCTCTTACACCCATCGGCCTTACTCAGCCAAAACCCGCCCGCTCCGATCTTGGCTAGGGCGTGCGTCGGCTCACCGGGCCCCTCCCTCCCGACGGCAGCGCGGCGGCGGACGGCGAGCGCGGCAGATCCGAGAGCGGGCCCGCCCGCGTCGCGTGCAGCAGGTAGGAGGTGCACACGAGCGCCGGCACCTCGAGGCGCTGCGCCGTCCCCAGGGCCTCTGCGGCGGAGCAGGGCCTCCTCCCCCTGGGACGCACATGGACATGCTGATACTACATGTCCTCCTTGGAGGCGCGCGTCCGACCCGAACACATAGTATACCCATCTTGTAGTATATCGTTTCCCGAGCGGTGTGGCCAGAAAGCGCCCGCCACGACGCATATACTATAAGATTTCTCGGTGCGCGCGTCGCCCCTGGGGGGGCGACGCACATATAGTATAAGTATGTTGGGGTGTTGCCGATATATCCCCCCCCCTCTTTATCTCTGGGACGAGGCCAGGATCGGTCCCCCAGACCTCCAACGCATCGAAAAGTTCATTTCGTGGGTGCTTCGCCGTTTTCGGCCTCTGGGGAGCCTCGTCGGGCCCTGGGGCTGTCGAAAAACAGCTCGGGCGAAAAACTGGTCCTGGGGAAAGGGTCGGAACTTCCGAGGACCGCGGATTTAAAAAGAAGCCAGAACGAGGGCAAAATCAGGTGAGAACCTCTGAGATCTGGCGGCTCTCGAGGATGTCTCGGGCGCCGCGGCCTTCCCAGAGCGTTCTGCAACGCTCGGAGAGCCTTCCAGAACTTCCTGAAGACTTTGTTCCGCGTCCTGGCCCTGGCCGATCCCCCCTCCTCCTCCTGGAGTGGGTGAACATGGTCTTGCTTAGAGGCACATACTCTGGTCGGTATCCGCGTGGTCTGGCCCAGCTCTGGCATGCTCGTCGCGTCGGCCTCTATATCGCAGCGCGTGGAGGTCAGCTGAGGCGCGGTTTGGCCTCATCACTACGTGATGGCAGAATCCCTACGATACTCCCTCCTCCTCCCTCCTCCCCGCCTCCCTTCTCCTCCTTCTCCTCCTCCTCCCCTTCTTTCTCCTCTTCCTCCTCATCCTCTTCTTATCATGCTTAGTATGATTCGTCTTGTTGTTTTTACTCTTATTATTGCGGCTGTTAATGGAATGTTTATTATTATTCATGGTATGATTGCTATTATTATTATTTGTAGTATTACTCCTCCTCCTCCTCCTCCTCCTCCTCCTCCTCCCCCTCCTCCTCCTCCTCCTACTCCTCCTCCGTCCTCCTCCTCCTCCCTCCTCCTCCTCCTCATCCATCCTCCTCCTCCTCCTCTCCTCAATCCTCCTCCCCTCCTCCCTCCCTCCCTCCCCCCTCCCTCCCTCACTCCCTCCCTCCCTCCCTCCCTCCCTCCCTCCCTCACCGACGCGCTCGACATAGTGGCGCTCCCGGTAGCAGTCGTAGTCGTGACTTTCGTGGTGCTGCTCTCACTCGCACTGCCCACCGACGTGCTCGGCAGAGTGGCGCTGATGGCAGCGGTCGCGGTCGTGACTCTCTCGCTGCTGCTCCCACTCGCACTGCCCACCGACGTGCTCGACCGAGCGGTGCTGCTGGTAGCGATCGTAGTCGTGGCTCTCGTGGTGCTGCTCTCACTCGCACTGCCCAGCGATGTGCTCGACAGAGGGAGCAGCGCTCTCTGTCTCGTGGGGCAACTGTCCAATCGCCCTGCAGGGGGATGCCTTGGCCATAGCCGAAGGCCCCCGAAAGGGGAAGCAACGTAAAGGCCTCGGCTAAGCACCTCCGAAGGAAGAGGAACCCATTCGTAACTCCCGCGACATCGGTCGCATTCGTGACTCTCGTGGTGCTGCTCTCACTCGTACTGCCCCCGACGTGCTCGACAGAACGGTGCTGCTGGTAGCGGTCGTAGTCGTGACTCCCGTGGTGCTGCTCTCACTCGCACCGCCCGCCGACGTGCTCGACCGAGTGGTCCTGCTGGTGGTGGTCGTAGTCGAGACTCTCGTGGTCCTGCTCTCGCTCGTACTGCCCCTCGACGTGCTTGACAGAATGGTGCTGATGGTAGCGATCGTAGTCGTGACTCTCGAGATGCTGCTCTCACTTGCACTGCCCGCCGCCGTGCTCGACAGAGTGCTGCTGCTGGTAGCGGTCGTAGTCGTGACTCTCGTGGCCCTGCTCTCACTCGCACTGCCCACCAACGTGCTCGACAGAGGGATCAGCGTTCTCTGTGTCGTGGTGCTGCTCTCGCTCGTACTGTCCACCGGCGTGCTTGACAAAGTGGTGCTGAAGGTAGCGGTCGTAGAAGTGACTCTAATGATGCTGCTCTCACTCGTACTGCCCAC
>CAUYUJ010016864.1:48042-49957 GCA_963575745.1 Prorocentrum cordatum | reverse complement strand
GGTATTATTTGACAGGGATGATGGCCCTGGCAGGTGCGCCACCGTTGTTGCAGAAGTTCGAAAAAGTTGCTCGCAGAAGCCCGTTTGACAGAAATGTTTAAAAAGTGTTGGGTTTCCTACGAATCCGCAAGAGCGCGCGGGATGAGATTTTGACATTTGTTTGTTGAAAAACCATTGTTTTTTATGTTTTTATGTTAAAATCGTTCCGAACACGAAGCTTTTGGAAGGATTTCGTCTTGCGCGCGCGAATGTCCACTTTACCTTATTTTTTGCAAGGGATTCTTGAAATTTGATTCTATTAGAACAAGAAATGTCATTTTATAGTGTTTTTTGCAAGGGAAAACGGATTACAACAAAACAACCGGATCTGGACCCCATCCACTTTTCTGAAGCTTTCGCGAAAAAATGATGAAAATGTAGCTGCGGCCTAGGCGCGGCGGGGGGGCCGTGCACCAGGTGTCCCAACAATAATTATTCTTTAGAATTAATAATGTTCAACAACAACAACAACAACAACAACAACAACAACAACAACAACAACAACAACAACAACAACAACAACAACAGCAGCAACAACAGCAACAACAACAACGAGAATCCGCCTCGCGGAATTCCACTTCAGCCACGCACCCTGGGACAGTGAATGACCGTTCGGTTCAGCCCCCTCACTCTGATGTCTGTCGCTTGGCAAGCTGGATATACGGCTTCGTGTGTATAGCGCTGGCACGGAAGCGTGTGGTTGCAGGACCTCTTCATACCCGTTGGGTATTCATCATAGCTGCACGCTCAATATGCTTAGCAATGTGCACCCCTGTTCGGCATGGCGTTCCAGGCAGAGAAAACGACCATGGCTTTCCTTGGAGGTACTCTGGTCGGTATCCGCGTGTTCCGACCAGCTCTTTTATGTTCGTCGTGCCGGCCCTCATCTCGCAGCGCATGGAGGTCAGGTGAGGCGCGGATTGGTTTCTATCACTACGTGAATCCCTAGCAGCCTCCCTCCTTCCCCCCCCCTCCTCCCTCCTCCTCCCTCCTCCTCCCTCCGCCTCCCTCCTCGTCCTCCTGCAACTCCTCCTCCTCCTCCTCCTCCTTCATCCTCCTCCTCCCTCCTCTCCTCCTCCTCCTCATCTCCTTCATCCTCCTCCTTGACCTCCTTCCCCTCTCCTTCCTCCTCCTCCTCCTCCTCATCCTCCTCCCTCCCTCCTCCTTCCTCCTCCTCCTCCTCCCTACCTCTTCCTCGCCCCGCCTCCGCCTCCGCCTCCGCCGCCGCCTTTCCTCCTCCTCTCCTCCGCCCACCTCCTCTGATCCTCCTCCTCCCTCTCCTCCTCCTCTGTCCTCCTCCTCCTCCTGCTCCTTCCTCCTCCTCCTCCTCCTCCTCTTCCTCCGTGCTCCCGCCTCCGATCCGCCTACTCCCACCCCTCCTTCACCCCTCCGCCTCCTCGTCCCGTCCTCCCCTCCTACCTCCATCCCTCCCCTCCCTCCTCCCCTCCTCCCTCCCTCCCTCCCCCTGGGGGAGCGAGGCGGAAGGCGCACTGAAGCGCAGCTCCGGCCCTCGACGTCGGCACCGCGAGGCCCCGAGGGGCGCGCCTCCCGGTGCGCGCCCAGGCAGCCGTTGCCCCGCACACGCGGGTCGGCGGGCGGGGCGCCCAGGGCGGAGCGCAGGAGGAGGAGGAGGAGAAGGGAGGAGGAGGAGGAGGGGAGGAGGAGGAGGGAGGAGAGGAGGAGGAGGAGGAGGAGGAAGGAGGAGGAGGAGGAGGAGGAGGAGGAGGAGGAGAGGAGGAGGAGGAGGAAAGGGAGGAGAGGAGGAGAGGAGGAGGAGAGGAGGAGGAGGAGGAGGAGGGAGGAGGAGGAGGAGGAGGAGGGAGGGAGGAGGAAGGCGGAGGAGGAGGAGGAGCGGGGCGACGGACGGAGGAGGGCA
>CAUYUJ010016864.1:33042-43042 GCA_963575745.1 Prorocentrum cordatum | reverse complement strand
ATGACAATGCTACCGCTCATGTCTGTCGTTCAAACGAGTCCGTTATGCATCGTTGGCCAAATCACCAATAAGACACCCAAAACGAACTGAATAGTGCAGGGTTGAGAGAACCCTCTGCAAACCAGACCCTTCATCCGCCGACCCCAAAGGCGTGTGAGACGTCCTTCCAGATCGGCACAACCCCACGGAACTTCTGTTCTTGTCACCCCCACGCCACGAAAATCTCGTTTTCGGGACCTCCCCCGCGACACTTTCTCGCCCGCAGCCCACCAACACCCCCCCCCCCGCCCCCACCACGTCCCGGCACCCCCACCCCTCGCGAGCTTTATTCTTGGGACCCTCCACACGACAAGTTCTAGCCCCAAACCTAGGGATACCCCACCCGACGCGAGCTTTGCTCTTGGGACCCCCCACACGACAATTTTTACCGCGAAAACTGCCAATACCCCCCACCGCGCCCCCGCCACGCTCCGGCAACCCCCACCCCGCGCGAGCTCAACACTTGGTTACCCCCACACGACCATCTCTACCCCGAAACCTACCGATACCCCCCACCGCGCCCCCACCACGCCCCGGCACCCCCCTACCCCACGCGAACCCAGTTCCTGGGACCCCACACACGACCATTTCTAACCCGAAACCTACTGATACCCTCCACCACGCCCCCACCACGTCCCGGCACCCCCACCCCACGCGAGCTCAATTCTGGGGACTCCCCACACGAAAACTTTTAGCCCGATACACACCACCGCGCCCCCACCACGTCACGGCACCCCAACCCCACGCGAGCTGAATTCTTGGGACCCCCCAAACGACAAGTTCTGGCTGGCCCGAAGCCTACCGTCACCCCCCACCGCGCCCCCACCACGCCCTGGCACCCCCAGCTCCGCGAGCTCCATCTCTGGGGCTCCGACCACACAACAACTTCTGGCCAAAAACTTCACAATACCCCCCCCCCCCCCACCCCCCCCCCCACCCCCCCCCCCCCCCCTCCTCCCCCCCCCCCCCCGCAGCCCCCCCCCCCACGCCCCGGCACCACCACCCCACGTCAGAGCTCAATTCTAGGGACCCCCCACGCGACAATTTCTGACCCGAAACCTACCGACACCCCGCACCGCGCCCCCACCACGTCCCAGCACCCCCACCCCAGCTCGCGCCCCGAACCGACCCGCGCCCCCCTCATCGCCCCCTTCCTGGCCTCGGCACCCCCAACCCACGGAAACCGGAAGCTCTGTTTTTGGAGCCCCCACCGCGCAAGCTCGCGCCCAGAACCGACCCGCGCCCCCTTCCTGGCCCTCCTCCTGGCCCCGGCACCCCGAAGTCACGGAAGCCCTGTTCCTGGGACCACCCACTTCGCAATTTCGCGCCCAGCACCGACCTGCGCCCCCCTCCTGGCCCCCCCTCCTAGCCTCGGCACCCCCAACCCACGGAAGCGTTGTTCTTGGGACCACCCGTTTCGCAATTTCGCGCCCAGAACCGACCCGCGCCCCCCTCCTGGCCCCCCTCCTGGCCTCGGCGCCCCCCCAACCTACAGAACCTCTGTTTTTGGGACCCCCACTCCGCAAGGAGGAGGAGGAGGAGGAGGAGGAGGAGGAGGATCTCGCCCCCAGCCGACCCGCGCACCCCTCCTGGCCCCACTTTTGGCCTCGACAACCCCACCCACGTAAGCTCCGTTTTTGGGACCCCCCACCCCGCAATTTCGCGCCCAGAACCGACCCGCGCTCCCCCCCCTTAATGGCCCCCCCTCCTGGCCCCCGCACCCCAAGCTCACAGAAGATCTGCTCTCGGGACCACCCACCCCGCAAGTTCGCGCCCAGACCGGACCCGCGCACCCCTCCTGGCCCCCCTCCTGCCCTTGGCACCCCCAACCCACGGAAGCTCTGTTCGTGGAACCCCCCACCGACCCACCCCTCCTCCTGGCCCCCCTCCTGCCCTCGGCATCCCCAACCCACGGAAGCTCTGTTCTTGCGACTCCAACCCCGCAATTTCGGGCTCAAAACCAACCCGCGCCCCCCCCCCCCTGGCCCCCTTCCTGGCCCCGGCACCCCCAACCCACTGAAGCTCTGCTCTTGGGACCCCCACCCTCCAATTTCGCACCCAGGAGCCGACCCACGCCCCCCTCCTAGCCCCCTTCCTGACCCCGGCACCCCCAACCCGCCGAAGCTCTGTTCTTGGGACCCCCACCGCGCAATCTTGCGCCCAAAACCAACCCACGCCCCCTTCCTGGTGCCCCCTCTCCTGGCCGCGGCACCCCAAAGTCACGGAAGCCCTGTTCCTGGGACCACCCACTTCGCAATTTCGCACCCAGCACCGACCTGCGACCCCCGCATTGCCCTTATCCTGGCCTCGGCACCTCCAACCCACGAAAGTTTTTTCTTGGGACCACCCACTTGCCAATTTCGCGCCCAAAACCGACCCGCGCCCCCCCCCTGGCCGCCCCTCCTAGCCTCTCGGCACCCACAACCCACGGAAGCTCCGTTCTCGGGGCCCCCACCCCGCAATCTCGCGCCCAGAACCAACCCCCGCGCCCCCTTCCTGGACCCCCCCCGCACAGCCTCGGCACCCCCAACTCACAGAACCTCTGTCCTTGGGCCCCCCCACCCCCCGCAATTTCGCACTCAGAACCGACCCGCGCCCCCCTCCTAGCCCTCCTCCTGGCATCGGCACCCCCAACCCACGGAAGCTTTGTTCTTGCGACCCTCCACCCCGCACTCTCGCGCCCAGAACCGACCCGCGCCCCCCTCCTGGCCCTCCTCCTGGCCCCGGCGCCCCCCCAACCAACGGAAGCTCTGTTCTTGGGACCCCCACCCCGCAATCTCGCGTCCAGAACCGACCCGCCCCCCCTCCTGGCCCCCATCCTGGCCACGGCCCCCCCAACGATTGGGGTGCATTGCGGCCCCTCGGGGCCTTGAATTAACTTCATTAACTTTATTAACTGTATTAACTTTATTAACTTTATTAACTTTATTAACTTTATTAACTTTATTAACTTTACGTTGGCGTTAATAAACCGAATCGCCCCCCTCTCCGATGCCCTCGGAAAGTTAATAAAGTTAATAAAGTTTAATAAAGCTGATTCAATCAACTTTATTAACTTTATTAACTTTATTAACTTTATTAACTTTATTAACTTTAGCGGCCCCCAGGGCGAGTGCCAAGGTTGCTAATGTTAATAAAGTTGATAAAGTGGGGCCCCGACCGGATTCTCATCTTAAACTCCAGTAGGGCCCTGGGGGGCTACTAAAGTTAATAAAGTTAATAAAGTTGATAGAAAGTTAATAAAGTTAATAACGTTAATAAAGTTAATGAGGGAAATGGCCTAATGAACTTTATTAACTTTATTAACTTTATTATTAACTTTATCAACTTTAGTAGCCCCCAGGGCGAGAGGAAGTGGATGCGGAGGAGTGGCGAGGAGCTGCGAGTGCCAAGGTTGCTCAGGTTAATAAAGTTAATAAAGTGGGATCCGACCTGATTTTCATCTTAAACTCCAGTAGGGCACCGTGCTCCTAAAGTTAATAAAGTTAATAAAGTTAATAAAGCTAATAAAGTTAATTCGAGGATTGGCCTAATTAACTTCATTAACTTTATTAACTTTATTAACTTTAGCAGAACCGGGCCCTACTGGAGCTTAAGATGAAAATCAGGTCGGGGTACCACTTTATTAACTTTATTAACCTTAGCAGCCATGGCACTCGCAGCACCTCACCACTCCTCCGCATCCACTTCCTCTCGCCCTGGGAGCTAATAACGTTAATAAAGTGAATAAAGTTGATAAAGTTAATAAAGTTAATAAAGTTAATAAAGTTAATTAGGCATTTATTAACACTTATTAACTTTATTAACTTTATTACCTTTATTAACTTTAGTAGCACCGTGCCCTACTGAAGTTTAAAATGAAAATCAGGTCGGGTCTAACTTTATTAACTTATTAACTGTATTAACCTTAGCAGCTCCCATGGCAAGAGGAGGTGGATGCTGAGGAGGGGGGCGGAGCTCGACGACGACGACAAGAACGTCCTCCTCCTCCACCTCCTCATCCGCGGCTTTGTTGGTTCAAGTGTTGCGAGCAGCACCGTCGCGGAGGGGTTTTCCCGAAGCTGTCCGGCGTGGTAAATTGTTCCACTTACCAGCAGCATGCAGATGACGTGTTCTTTGGGCGAGTTGCTAGCCCGAGTTCTCTTGCTCCTCCATCTCGTTCGCGGAATGGAAGGAGTACGCATCGTTGGAGGCATCGTGTGCCAGGCAGCGCTCATGCGCATGTTACGCGGCGACGTGGTTCGCCCAGCACTCTGGCGCCGCCTGAAGACCAGTGTGAACAAGCATTTGAAAAAGATCAGGAAGCCAGATACTTTCTTGTCTCACGCTGAAGGGCTAAATGCTGTTTACCCTGGCATGCATCCACTCACTGCGCTTGCTAACTCCGCCGCTGCCCGCAAGCTGTTTCAGAAGGCCGCGGCAACCACGGCGCCTGTCGTGCTCAAGTTTCTCAGCAAAGGGTACGTGATCTCTGCGGCGACCAGTTGCTCGAGCACTTGCGGCTCGCGGAGGACGTGAAGGCGGCCTTCGCCCCGGAGCTCGTCTTGTTGAAGGAACTGCGCGAGGACCGCGACGGAGTGCGCCTGAGAGAACTCGGGCTCCCAGGGGCACTTGGCACAGACCTTATCCTCATGGCGATCCACGGAAAGAAGGAGCTCCCACACGCGACCCTCCTGGACCCCGACTGCGAGGAATTCTTGAAGAAGCTGAAGCGGCTGTCGTGGTTCCTGCGATGGGCTGCCGCGTCGGCCATGCCTGAACAGTATGCCACGCTGAAGGACGACTCCTCTGTGACGTGGGTTGAGGGCAGTTGCTTCGCGCACTTCTGGCAGATGGCCGAGTCCTACGTGACGATGCACATCTGCGACTTCGCGCGCCAGCGGCCCGTGAAGCACCTCACGAAGGCATGCGACGGCATGCGCATAGACGCAGGCAGGGTCGCCGCCGAGAAAGCGAGGCTCGCTGTGGAGGAGCAGGGCACGGAATCGTTGTCGGACACCGAAGTCTTTGCCCTCGCGGCCAGCCGCTATGTAGCGCAGCAGCCGCTGGCATTCGTGGTGCGCCTTCGGGAGAAAAAGCACCTACCCTTCTACAGTTTGGTTCGCACCTGCAAGTACAGCGACGTCACCATCGATCCAAGCTTGGTGCCCGAGCAGGACCTTTCGAGCGTGTTCATCACGTTGGCGACGGCTGTGGGCGACCATTCCGCGAACCCGGATTGCGCGCAGCAGCTCATGTCACTGGTCCGTGAACACCGCGAGCGCGATCTAGCCGGGGTAACGTATCTTGAGGCGAAGTCAATCCTCACCATAAACGAGTTGATCCCGACAGCCGCCCTCCCCGAAGCAGGTGCGGGCGTGTGGCTCATGCACTTGCACGATGAAGACAGCATTCCACGTTGCGCCGTGGTTTTCGTCGAAGACGACGGGCCTGAGACCGTCCTTGTCTACCTGGCGAGGAAGAAATTCACATTCCCATCGAAGAAGCAATTCAAAGACCTTTTGCTGCGATCCGTGGACCGCCACTGGCACTTTTTCTTCCAGATGTTCGGGGAGGGCCCGCTGGGAGGGCAACAGAGTACCTCGCCGCCCGCGGGGTTCGAGAACCTCCTGAAGATGACGGTCTTCTGACATAAGTGCGCCACACGCCCGCATAGCCGCATAAGAGATCGATGTGCGCACCCCTACTGGGGTGCCCAAGACAAGAAAATCACGTCATCTGTCATCACCGTTGAGACAGTGCTAGAGAACGAGAGAGAAAGAGAGAGAGAGAGAGACCGAGAGAGTGCTGGAGTTTAAGATGAAAATCAGGTCGGGATCCCAAATAGAGTTTCCGACACACCCGAGCAATTCTCCAGGCACCCCGCGTGCATTTTTTGGGCCTGCTGTAGGATGAGAGTCAGCGACGGGCCCGTGCTGGAGTTTAAAATGAAAATCAGGTCGGGGCCAAATAGAGGTTCCGATACCCCGAGGAATTCTCCAAGCTCCCCGCGTGCATTTATTGGGCTTGCCGTAGGAATCAGAATCAGCGCCAGGCCCGTGCTGGGGTTTAAAATGAAAATCAGGTCGGGAACCCAAATAGAGTTACCGATGATAAGGGGTCTCAAGACTCCTCGCGGGTGCCGAGTTCCTCTGTGAGGGTTGGAGAAGCGTGCCAGGTCTGGCATCGCAGCGATATCTTTTTTGCCCAAAGCAACAAGAGAAAGAGAGAGAGAGAGAGAGCGCAACGATTTTCATCTTAAACTCCAGTGCGGGACAGAGTAATCTTCGCTGGCAGTCCTGCCCCTTCGGATGGAGGAATCTTCGCGGGCAGTTTTGGCAACTCGAGCCACTCGTGGCCCGTTCGTGGCCGCGTCGGTCGGTTTCGGCGCCGCACCGCTCAGACCGCAATCCACCCGCCTCTTCCCCCCAACCCACGGAGGCTTTGTCCCTGGGACACCCCACCCCGCAAGTTCGCGCCCAAAACCGACCCGCGCCCCCCTCCTGGCCCCCCTCCTGCCCTCGGCACCCCCAACCCACGGAAGCTCTGCTTTTGTGACCCCCCACCCCGCAATTTCGTTCACAGACCCGACCCGCGCCCCCCTCCTGGCTCCCCTCCTGGCCTCGGCACCCCCAACCAACGGAAGCTCTGATACTGGGACCACCCACCCCGCAGTTGGTGGAGCGGGATGCTCCACTACCAATAAGAAATGTAGGGCGAAGGGTGAAAGGGGAACCTTTTCGGTGAAGCGTTCTAGAACGAATGGGTCAAAAGACACATACCTGTATAGCGGGCGCGGAAGGTGGCCACCCTTGAGCCAAACCCCCATGGATAGCACCATCTACCCGCCTGCCTGCCATGCTGCACATGCTGCTACCTATGACAGCGCTAACGTTCCGAGTGTGGGGGGGAGCGGAAGAAGAGCAGCAGCAGCAGCAGCAGCAGCAGCAGCAGGAGGAGGAGGAGGAAGAGAGGACGTACCCTGAGGAAGGGGAAGAGGAGCAGCAGGAGGAAGCAGGCAGAGGAGGGGAGGAAAAGGAGGGGAAGGAGAAGGGCGACGACAACGACGACGGCGAGGCAGAGGAAGGGACAAGCGCAGGAGAGAACGAGTTCGCTCCTACCCTGCTTACTTCTCGTCTCCAACGATCTGGGCTTGTGAGCCTCAGGTCCTTCACAACTCCACGGGCAGTCGACTCGTTGGTGGCATGGCGGTGGATTAGCAGGGCTAGCGAGGTGTTCAGGTCCCGCCGACAGCCGAAGGCTAACATCCACCGCCGTGCCCCCTGGCACATCGGGGTGTGGCGGCAGAGCTCCTGTGCTGTCTGGCTTGGTTTCTGTAGTGCTTGAAGGGCAGCATTCCTCTGCGTGCGTCCGCTGCCCCCTGACTCCCTCCCAGCGTCTTGGACGGCACCAAGACAGGCCAAGACGCCGCAAAGATTGCCGCAACAGGCTCAGGAAGACCCCAAGACGTCTCCACGACTGAGAAGTCAAACAAAAACGAAGAGCACATAAGCTCTGTCCCGAGCGGACCTGGCCCACCTGACCCTCCGAAACTGCCCCAGGCACTCCCCCAGTCGGCCGCAAGACCAAAAAGCCCAACCCGAACTCACGGGTCACAGCGCTCTGGGGCTCTGAGCGGCCTCCAGCTAAGACGCCCCGCTGGGGCCTCGGAAAGATAGCTGCCTCGTGTTACGACCCTCCCGAGCCCGCAAACGTGCTGGGGCCTTCTGGCCAGTTCTCGGAGAGTCGCGACACGGCATGCTGCACTGGCATGGTGGCGGAACTCGCTGCAGGCACATGAACATGGATACTGTTCGTCCAATGGAGGGATGGTGAATTTCGGGAGAAGCCGCATCAGAACGAGAACCGAGAAGAGGGAAGGGAAAGAGGGCAGGGAAGCAGAAGCAGAAGGTGAGGGGTAAGGGAAAGTGGCGGGATGCGTGAGAAAGAGAAGAAGCAAGCGAGGCAGGGAGTGAGCGAACGAGGGAGAGAGAGGGAGGGCAATGGACGAAAGAAATCGCAAATATCAAATTTCGATGAAATGTGGATCAGCTCTTTGCTATTGAAACGTGGGCAACTTCGACGCGCCCCCTCGCGGCACGAGAACGAGATTGTCCTTGTCCCTCGACCGCTCGACCTCCAGTTGAAGCTAAGCTTGTCACTCGATGTTGTGTCATGCTGCTCGGGAGCTAGGCTCATGGCCGCTCGTACCTTGAAACATTTCTGAACGTCTAGCTCCCTTTCCTGCGGCCTGGGACTATCGCACAAGAGCAAGCGATGCTCTCTGTCGAACATGTCGCCCCTGATGAGGAGGTTCGAAAGAGGAAAACGAGGTGGGAGACGAGGAGGAAGAGAAAGAAAGATGAGGACAAGGATGGGGCGGAGGAGGAAAAGCACGAGGAGGACGCGGAGAACAAGGGCGGATGAGGAGGGTCGAGGAGGAACAGGAAGACGCTGATGAGCACGATTGGGAGGAGGACAAGGAGGGAGACGCGAGGAGAAGTAGGAGGGAGGAAAAGCGAGGAGAGCGGAGTGAGGAGGAAGAGAAGAAGTGGGAAGGTGAGAGGGCAGGAGAGGGAGAAGGAGAGCGAGGGACAGGGAGAGGGAGAGGGAAAGGCAGACAGAGGGACAGGGACGGGGACGGGGACTTGTCGTTAAGGGCTTAAAGACTTCTGACGTCCCTTGACTCGCGCTGGAGTGGCCACGAATTGCTCCGAAATTCCCTGGAGATCTTTGGATTTACCAAGATTTACTTCGATCCGCCTGGATGTATCTGCATCTAGCTTCACTGATCAGAATTGGCCCCCATAAATCGATTGGCGAAAAGTCGTCAGCACTTGAGGAACCAGGCCAGGGAGAGAGAAGGAGAGAGGGGGGGGAGGGGAAAAGCGGGAGAGTGGCGTGGGGGATGCAGGGAGAGAGGAGGAGAGGGGGGGGAGGGGGGGGGGAAAAGCGGGAGAGTGGCGTGGGGGATGGATCTCCTGTCAGCACGGGCTGCCCGCACAGCCTTGTCCGCAGCGCCGGGGGCCGCGGCAACCGAAGCGCACGGCCAAGCAGGCCACGCGAACGACCACGCGGGCCGCCGCGTGGCCCTGGCCCGCCAGCACCGGCAGTCGGCGGCGCGCACAAGGAGGCAGGGGGAGGGGGGGCGGAAAGGCTTCTTCGAGGGAGGCTGCTCCTGAGGAGGCGCGGGCCGCACCATCTCTACGGACAGGGCCCGCGCCTTCCAAGAAGCGGCCTCCTTCTAAAAAAGCCTTCGCCCCCCCCCTCCCAGTTTTGGACGCCCGAAATGGGTACGGAAAGAATGGGTACGGTGCCCAACAACAAGCGTTGTCCTAAACCAACAGCGGCCGCTGTTGGGCAGGCGGCCTTCTGTCTCAAATGGACACAGGCCGCGGCGGCGCGGACAGCGAGTCCTGTACAAAATGAGCAGGAAGTGCTGTTGGGCATCGTGCCCCCTCTTTCCGTACCCATTTCGCTCGTGCCGAGCAGTGCCCCCCCCGTGCTCCCCCCCCCGCAGAGAGACGCGCCGGCCCGCCTTCCAGCTCGCCGTCTTGCGGAAAGGGGCACCCCTCCCCTCGCCCCGTCTCGGGGGCCGCCCTGGCTGCCCCCCCCCCCCATGCAGGGAGAGGCGCCGGCCCGCTTTCCAGCTCGCCGTCTTGCGGGAAGGGGCAGGAGGAGGGGGAGGGGGAGGGGGAGGGGGAGGGGGAGGAGGGCAAGCTAGGTGCGCTCGCGTCATATCTGACGTCCTACCCCCTACCCCTCCCTCCCATCCCTTACCATGGCGCTGATTTTCTCTATCCGCGGACGCGTGTCGTAGCGGACCTGTGGCTCCGCGCGCGCGTGCGTAGTGGGTAGTGGTGCACGTGCGTGCGTGCGTGCGTGTGGTGCGTGGTTGTGGTTGTCGTGGTGGTGGTGGTGGTGGTGGTGGTGGTGGTGGTAGTGGTGGTGGTGGTGGTGGTGGTGGTGGTGGTGGTGGTGG
>CAUYUJ010016864.1:0-32942 GCA_963575745.1 Prorocentrum cordatum | reverse complement strand
CCTCCTCCTCCTCCTCCTCCTCCTCCACCGGCAGCGAGTGGGAGCCCCGGAGGTTTGACACCAACACCAACATCGGCGGTGTGCCTCCACCGTGGGCAGGTGCTCCCTATCTCGGTGGTGGTGGTAAGAGTTCGGCGCCCTGGGTGGCCCAGGTATCGCCACCAACACCGGATTCTGGGATCCTCCTTCCCCCTGTCGAGGCATGCCCGCGTGTTGGTGTTGGTGCCCATTCCCAGGCCTCCAAGCGAGGGCACGCGATGGCGGGACAGGGGGAGGAGGAAGCGCGCCGTGCCCCGAGCCTCGCCCAGCAGCACGACCCCAAAGGGCTCACTCGCTCCTCTGCGGCGGGCTCGCGTCGCGGTGCCGCGGGCGTCGGCCTCCGACGCCGCGCGGACATCGCCCAGCCGTGGGCGCGATCGCAGCTCTCCGACGGCGCAGAGCGCTCGGCATCGGCCGACTCTGGGCCACCGGCGGCGTTTGACCTCGAGTGCCCGCGCTGGGGTCGCCGCCGCGTCAACGCGGCGCTAACCTATCGCACCATGGCATCTGTCGGCGGTGGACAAACCTCCCTTTCGTAAACCTCCCCCTGGTGAAAACGGCCTGGGACCGAAACCGACGGACCTGGACCCGCAGAAGTGACGGCCGCGACGCCCTCTCGCGAACCGAAAACGGACAATTCCTTAATCGACGTGCCAGGGTAGGAGGTCTGTCCACCTCCGAATCTGGAGCTTGAGGATCGCTGCAGCAGGGCACCCGGCGTCCGAAACACACGTCTCCGCGCGGCACTGGGAGTGACAAAATGTACAGCTGGTCAGCTCGAGTTGCCATGCAGTGCATTCCTCTCCCCGCCCTGCTTTCGGTTTCGCCCTGCACCACGCCTACGCTCAGTCTCACTGAAGAGCTACCAGGTGCGAAGGCAATCAATACAGACGAGAATGTCCAGAGATCGTCGGCGCTGAAACCTGGAAGCCTAGGAGCACACCTGACGCCGGCTGGGCAGCAGACAAAGGCTTGGGGCAAGACCGACGGAAGCGCCCAGCTGCTCCCCGTTCTCCCCGTTTCAGCTTTCAGTTGGTTGGCGGCGAGCTCATGGGGGCAGTGAGCGGGGGCAGGCCTTCTCAGAAGGCGGCGCGGCTTCTCAAAGGCCCTTCGGCCGTCTGAGAAGTCTTCCGTCTCTCTGGAGAAAAGAACCCCCCCAAAAAAAACACGACAACAAAAAAAAAGCTCCCGAGAACTCCTGGGAAGGCCCGAGGCCTGCCGAGCCCTCCGAGAAGGCCCGCCCCCTCCCCGCTTCCCCCCTGGGCTCGCCGCTGAGAGGGAGGTCTGGGGCAAGACCGACGGAAGCGCCCTACTGCTCCCCGCTGTCCCCGCCACTGCTCTGCCCAGGGGGCGCGCGACCGGGAGCCCCTCCCCTGCCCCCGCGCGCGGAGGGCCGGGAGGCCCAGGCGAGACGTGACGATGCGGCGCGAGAAGACGGAGAGACGAGTATGCGCCAGCCCTGCTCAACGAAGGAGGAGGAGGAGGAGGAGGAGGAGGAGGAGGTAACGACGCCACGAGCTCCGCTCAAAGTCTGCCTAACGTATGGAAGGATCGGAGGTGGAAGAGTGCATGGGGAATGGAGAAGGATCGGAGGAGGAGGAGGAGGATCGGAGGAGGATCGGAGGAGGATCGGAGGAAGAGGAGGAGGAGGAGGAGGAAGAGGAGGAGGAGGAGGAGGAGGAGGAGGGCTGTGAGGATGAGAAGAAGCAGGAGAAGGGTGCGTGGCGATGTCCCAAGGAGACGCGAGGAATCGGACGAAGAAGAACATGCTGATACTATGCGCCCCCCATCGGAGGCGCACCTCCGTCCCGAACATATAGCATAAGCACCGTGCGGTAGATGGCCATCCAGGTGGTATGTCCAGAAAGCGCCCAAGACCGAGCAATGTTACAAGACATCTGAGCGCCCGCGTCGCCCCTGCGGCGTCGACGCAAACACAGTAGAAGTACGTGTAAGTGGTGCCGACGAGACGCAGCTGCCTATTGCATGCAGGCATCACCAGGCTGCGCATGTGACGGACCGAACTGGCCTCACGCCCGACGCCCGCTGCACTTCTTGCACGCTCACCTGCTGCATGGTCGAGTGGTGATCCAGAGGAGTTCCCATCGAAATAGCGTGACTATCCAATACGCTCATGCTGGGAAAGCCCATCTCCCCAACTCCCTTCAAGACTGCTTCCGAGGCGAACATGCGAGGGTGTCATGACAACGTAAATGATACGACATGAGCATGCAAACTCGTTCAATTGACTCAGAGCCAGAAGTCGGCGGCGAGCCTGGGGAGGAACTAAGAGGGGGTGGGTTTTCTCAGAAGGCTCGAAAGCCTCCCGGCCTTCTGAGAAGTTGTCTAAGCCTTCCCCAGAGACTTGTTTCCGAAGGCAGGAGGGCTTCTGGGAAGCCCCGCCGCCTTCTGAGAAGGCCTTCTCCTTCTCGCGTCCCCCCTCGATCGCCGCCGACCGTTCTCTTCACTCAGAGCTAAAAGATTCAAGGAGAAGTAAGAGAGCTGGTGCAGACACGTCCCCCGACGCCCCTCCTCCGCATTCATGACGAGCTCGGCGAAAGGCTCTGGACGTCCTTGGATACCAATTGGGCGACCCCTTCCCACTTGAGGCATCCCGTAACATCATATCAATCTCCCCATCTCCTCCTCCTCCTCCCTGTACTTCGCCCCCATGCCCCGTCCTGAGGTACATGATCGATACAGGGCTACACTGTGAACCACAGGATACTGCCAAGGTGTAACTCGCACAACACGAAAATATTCAGAGCATTCGTGCCACGGTGCCAAAGCTCTCGACAGCGCTCTGGACGTTGGCGATCCTACAAGGCCACAGAAGACTGCAAATAGGCAAAGTCACCCAATGCAGGCCAAACCCGGTTTTGAACATCGTTGAACCGATCCCGAAACCCACAGGCGAGGCCTTGA
The DNA here is from genome assembly GCA_963575745.1 of Prorocentrum cordatum. Taxonomy (NCBI): domain Eukaryota; class Dinophyceae; order Prorocentrales; family Prorocentraceae; genus Prorocentrum; species Prorocentrum cordatum. Next base: position 29,978 of record CAUYUJ010016864.1, on the reverse strand, counting down.
CCGCGCTGGCCGACTTGCCCACCTAGATGGGGGTATGCTCCTTCTCCTCCCCCTCCTCCTCCTCCTCCTACTCCCCTCCTCCTCCCCTCCTCCCCCCTCCTCCCCTCCTCCCCTCTCCCCCTCCCCTCCGCTCCCGGCTTGCCTCCCTCCTCTTCCTCCTCCTCCCCTCCTTCTCTCCTCCTCCTCCTCCCCTCCTCCTCCTCCTCCTCCTCCTCCTCCTCCTCCTCCTCCTCCTCCTCCTCCTCCTCCCGATCCTCTTCCTTCGGGTTTCGAGAAGCCTACCCCCCACCCAGGAGGGTGGGCTGGTGGGGCTGAGCTACCGTGGCCAGATGGGGATGGGGATCGGTTCCCAGACCCCCGACGTCATGATTGTTTCAGAACGTCGACCACCAGAGGTCTCGACCCTTTCCCTTGGAAAGGATTTTCATCCTGAGTCGATTGCTGACGGTCGTCCTCCTCCTCCTCCTCTCCTCCCTCCTCCTCCTCCTCCTCTCTCCTCCTACTCCTCCTTTCCGCCTCCTCCTCCGCTCCTCCTCCTCCCCCTCCTCCTCATCATCATCATCATCGTCATCATCATCTCATCCGCATCATCATCGTTCATCCATCATCATCATCATATATCATCATCATCATCATCATCATCATCATCATCATCATCATCTTAGCAGCATCATCATCATCATGATCTCATCCAACATCCACATCCTCCTCCTCCTCCTCCCTCCTCATCCTCCTCATCCTCAGTATCATCATATCATCATCATCATCAATCATCATCATCATCATCATCATCATCATCATCATCATCACATCGTCAGCCGCAGCATCATCATCAGCATCATCATCAGCATCATCATCACCAGCATATCCATCATCATCATCATCACATCATCATCATCATCATCAGTACCAGCATCATCAGCAACCATCGTCATTCATCTGATCATCATCATCTCATCATCATCATCATCATCTCGTCGTCGTCATCGTCATCATGATCATCACTCATCATCCTCATCATCATCATCATCATCAGCATCATCCAGCCTCTCCTCATCCTCATCATCATCATCATCCTCATCATCATCGCATCATCTCAGCATCACATCATCATCATCCATCAGCATCTCAGCATCCATCATCACCATCATCACAATCATTCATCAGCATCATCATATCAGCAGCAGCATCAGCATCATCATCAGCATCATCAGCATCATCATCACCATCATCATCATCATCATCAGCATCATCATCATCATCATCATCATCGTCATCATCATCATCATCATCATCATCATCATCATCATCATTATCATCATCATCATCAGCAGCAGCACCATCGTCATCATCATCATCATCATCATCATCATCATCAGCAGTATCATCATCATCATTGTCATCACCAGCATCATCATCATCATCAGATGCATCAGCATAAGCATCAGCATCAGCATCAGATGAATCATCATCAGAATCATCATCATCATCATCAGCAGCATCATCGTTAGCATTATCATCATCATCATAATCACCCTCGTCATCGCCATCATCATATGCATAATCGGCATCATCATCATAATCATCCTAAGAATCATCAGCATTATCAGCATCATCGTTAGCATCATCATCAGCAGCATCAGCAGCATCAGCATCAGCATCAGCATCATCATTATCATAATCAGCATCAGCAGCATCATAATAATAAGAAGAAGAGTCAGCATCATCATCATCATCATCATCATCAGCAGCATCATCATCATCGTCATCCTCATCATCCTCCTCATCCTCATCCGCATCCTCATCCTCATCCTTCTCCTCCTCAGCATCATCATCATTATCATCATAATCATCATCATCAGCAGCATCATCATCATAGTCATCAGCATCAGCATCAGCATCATCATCGTAATCATCATCATTATCATCCTATTATTCCTTGCTCCTCCTCCTCCTCCTCCGCACCACCACCACCACCATCATCATCACCAGCATCATCATCAATCATCAACAACACGACCACCACTACCACCAGCATCAGCATCAGCATCAACATCATCATCAGTATCATAACCATCATCAGCATCTGCATCAGCATCAGCATCATCATCATCATCATCATCATCATCATCATCATCATCATCATCATCATCATCAGCATCATCATCATCATCATCATCGTCCTCATCGTCCTCATCCTCGTCCTCATCCTCGTTCTCATCAGCCTCCTCCCTCCTCCGTCCTTATCCTGCTCTTCCTGCTGCTCCTCCTCCTCCTCGTCCTCCTCCTCCTCCTCCGCCTCCTCCCCATCCTCCCCATCCTCCCCATCCTCCCTCCTCCCTCCTGCCTCCTCCCTCCCCCTCCTCCCGCCTCCCGCCTGCCGCCTCCCGCCTCCCACCTCCCTCCTCCCGTTAGTCGTAAGTCGTCCGTTGTCGGCGTCGGGGTCGTCATCGTCGTCGTCATCGCCGTCGTCGTCGTGTCAACCACCAGCATCTGGAGCGCCTCGGATCGGCGGCACTGGCCGGAGGCCATTCAAATAACGAAAAACCTTCTGTCGATCTGTTCACGACTCGAGGAGGTCTGGGTAGACGATGCCGAGCTTCCCAGAAACCTCCCCTCTTCTAGAGGAACAGAAAAATGCAATCCAAGAAATCCGCGCGGACCTCGGAAAATGTATATTGATGCAGCTATTCGCTCCTCGAGAAGAGGGGAGGCTTCTGGGAAACTCAACATCGTCTAGACCAGACCCCCTCGAGTTGTGAAGAAATCCGCGCGGACATCTGAAAGTCCTTCTGTTCAAGCAGCTTTTTGCTCTTCGACCTTCGCTGCCACGCCCTGCCCGTCCAGCTTCGGCGGCCGCCAGCGCAGGCAGCCCAGAGCCTCACCGGCGCCTCCAAAGCGAGCAGAGCCGGCCTGGGCACCCCGTGGCCCCGGCCGTGGCCCGAGGACTACAGAACCCAGGCCTCCAACGTGTTGAAAAATTCGACTCGGGCAACTACCGCCGCTTCCGGCCTCCAGGTTCCCTCGCCGGGCCCCAGAACCGTCAAAAAACGACTCGGAGTGAAAAAGCGGCCGAAGGGAAAGGCTCGGGGGTTGCCGAAACCGCGCATTGACAAAAATAGCATAGCGAAGAACCCAACCATATGCAGTTGTGGAAACCGCAGTTGTGAATGTCTTCCTCGGTGGAGCTCCTTATGGGGCCACGCACTCTGTGAGGGGCCTGCCACAGTGGTGGTGGTGGTGGGGAACTGCATGCGGGCACCCCCACTGGGGCCTTCGGTGGAGCTCCCTATGGGGCCACGAAACGCTGCCCTGGGTGGGGGAACCGCATGCGGGCACCCCCACTGGGGCCTTCGGTGGAGCTCCCTATGGGGCCACGAAACGCTGCCCTGGGTGGGGGAACCGCATGCGGGCACCCCCACTGGGGCCTTCGGTGGAGCTCCTATGGGGCCACGAAACGCTGCCCTGGGTGGGGGAACCGCATGCGGGCACCCCCACTGGGGCCTACGGTGGAGCTCCCCTGTGGGGCCACGAAACGCTGCCCTGGGTGGGGAAACCGCATGCGGGCACCCCCACTGGGGCCTTCGGTGGAGCTCCCTGTGGGGCCACGAAACGCTGCCCTGGGCGCGGGAACCGCATGCGGGCACCCCCACTGGGGCCTTCGGTGGAGCTCCCTATGGGGCCACGAAACGCTGCCCTGGGTGGGGGAACCGCATGCGAACACCCCCACTGGGGCCTTCGGTGGAGCTCCCTATGGGGCCACGAAACGCTGCCCTGGGTGGGGGAACCGCATGCGAACACCCCCACTGGGGCCTTCGGTGGAGCTCCCTATGGGGCCACGAAACGCTGCCCTGGGTGGGGGAACCGCATGCGGGCACCCCCACTGGGGCCTTCGGTGGAGCTCCCTATGGGGCCACTGGGGCCCACGGGGGGTGGGGAGGAGGGGGGAGGAGGAGGAGAGGAAGGAAGGAAGGAAGGAACGCGGGGCGCTGTCACTTCAAAACGAGGACCCAACACCACAGGATGGTTGGGAATCAATACATCGGATCTCTGGGAACCGTGCGGGTCGGGAGGGACACGCCCTACCAGGACGCCTCGCCTGGGAAGTACCCCCACCTCCTCTCTCAGGATGTTCTTAGCAGTTCTCGGCCTCCAGGTGCCATCAGCGGGCCCCAGGACTGTCAAAAAACGACGGTGGATGAAAAGCAGGTCCCCGGGAAAGGGTCCACACCTCTGGGGGTCCACGCTGGGAAAACAACACGAAGCCAAAGCTTTGGGTTGGTCGCCAGGACAGTCGCCGATCTGTCCCCTTCCTCGGCGAGCCTGCGCTCTGCACCGTGCCAGCGTCGGTAAAGTGGAGCACGGCGGGCTGCAGGGGTGGTCGGCTCGGGCCTCGAGAGGGCGGGGAGATGGGCATCGTTGGACCGATCCCCATCCCCAATGTTTTGGCCTGGGCCTCACTGGCCTGCTTACCCCCGCAGGTGGGAGTAGATATGCATGTGCAAATATATCTATAGCCAGGCCTATAAATCTGCAGATGTACGCATGCACATCTAAAGCCTTCCAACGTATATATATATATATATATATATATGTGTGTGTATATATACGCGGACATACAGACATACAGGTATAGAGGCATACAAGCATACAGACTTACGGACATACAGACATACGGACATACAGACATACAGACAGACAGACATGCAGACATACAGGCATACAGACATTCGGACAGACTGACAAACAGACAGACAGGCAGACAGCCAGCCAGCCAGAGACAAACGGACAGAAAAACAGACAGAAAGACAGACAGAAAGACAGACGTGTACATACATGCATAAATGCATGCATACAGACATACATACACACATGCGTGCCTGCATACGTACAGACCTACATACAGGCATACATACCAAGACGTACGCCTACACATGCACGTACACATACACATACATACTCTCTCACACACACACATACCCACATATCTATATTTACATATACTCATACACCTACATATGCACATACACACTTATATGCGTACATGTATACGTGCATGCGTGCATACATGTATACATGCATATATACACACGTACCTACAAACACAGGCATACATACATGCATGCATGCGTACGTGTATGCATGTATAGAAAGATACATGCAGGCATACATACATATACAGAAATACATGCATACAAACATACATGTATGCATGCATGCATGCATACATACATGCATACATACATCCATACATGCATACATGCATGCATGCATACATGCATGCATGCATGCATACATACATACATGCATGCATGCATGCATACATACATACATACATTACATACACACATATATGCGTACATCAATACATCCATATATACATACATGCATGCATGCATGCATGCATACGTACATACATACGGACATACATACACGCATACATGCGTACAAACATACATACACATATACGTACATACATTCATACACACATGCATATATAGGCACATATAGCACATATACGTGTATGGATACAGGCATACATCCACATGTACACATAGATCTTTATAGATAGCACACACGTATATGTAGAATCGCAAGCGTAAACACTCATAGAGTGAAAGTGCACACATATCATATATATATATATATGTATATATGTATATGGAAACCCATACACTTGTATACGTGTATACAAATACACAAGTATACAAACATACATACATATATACATACATGAATGCATGCATGCATGTATGTATACATGCGTACATTCATACATCCATACATCCATACATCCATACATACATACATACATACATATGCCACCGTGCCCCGATGCACGAGTTGGAGTGTCCTCAGGTCCCTTGGCGTTCTTCGTCCTCAGTCCTGGGTGAGTGGAAAATTCAGGGGCCCGGCCCCCCAATTCCCGAATCTGTCAGGGCGTGCCGCGGCTCTCCAGCCTCAAAAGGTCCCGAATACAGCCCAAGAGTGCCCCGAGTCGCCGACAGATCGCTCAGACGCCCAAGATGGCCTCCGGGCGGCCCAGGGGGGCCCCAACACGCCCCAAGAGGCCTCCATGAAGCCCCCCGAGAGGCCGAAATCTGTGATTCCCCGAGTGTTCACCCGATTCTAGCGTTATCGCCTTTTGCCGGCTTTCGACTCACAGCCCAGGAGGCCCCAAAGATCGCCCCAATACGGCCCGAGAGGCCCCCAGAGGGGAAACACGAACCGACATTTCGAGCCCTCCGCCCCAAGACGACATCCGAGACCGCAAGCAGGCCCCCGAGAAGCCCCCCCGAGCTCCAGTCCCCGAAGAGGCCCAAATCAGGCCCCAAGAGGACCCGAAACGGCACCCGAGAGGCCCCAAAACGTCATCCAAGAGGCTCCCGAGAGGCATCCCAAAAAATCCCCACAAGCATCCACGATACCTCTGACCTACAACCTAGGCACAGTGGCGGAATGGAGCGAAGGCCACTAGATTCCTCTTGCTAAACATTTTTTTTAACGCTGGAAGGGTGGGGAAAACCCTCCCCCCCACACCAAAAAAAGCGGATCCGTGGCCCCGAGGGCCCCCTGGACGCGCCTGCAGGAGGTCCCCCAAGCTTCCCAGAGCGCTAGGAAGCCCCTGCAACGGTCCCAAATCGGTCAGGAGGGCGGTCGTACGGCCCCCAGAGGGCCCCAAGAGGCCCCAGACTCTAGAAGGCCTCAAGAAGTCCTCAAAAACTTTCGCGAGGCCCCAGAGAGGCTCTCAAAGGGGGAACCTCCGCAAAAAAAAGCTGAGGAGAATCGGGAAGAATGCGCAGGGTAGGACGAGAATGGGGAAGACGAAGAGGAAGCATGAGGGAAAGATAACGAATCACATTAATGTAGCGACGATGTTGGAAAAGACAGCATGAAAGTATCGCTAACTTCTTGTGCTTGACCTTCTTGCCCTCTCCGCCTGCATGCTAATCTTCAAGGACCGAGGTGCATAGAGCGATGCGAAAATGAAGTCTTGTGTGTATCTATATATATATATACACACAGAGATAGAAAGAGAAAGAAAGAGAAAGAGATACACAAACATATGTGGTCAAGGGTCCGCGCTCCCCCCCCACACAACATGCTAATGAGATCGTGCCCCCCCCTGTGGGTGTGGGGTGGTGCTGCTGCTTCCCCCCCGCCCCCATGTGGGTGTGGGGTAGTGCTCCGGTACCGCCCTCACCGTCGCCGCCGTCATTTTCGTCATTTCCGTCGCCGTCTTCCTCACAGTCGTCGTCGTCGTCGTCGTCGTCGTTGTCGTCATCGTCGTCGTCATCGTCGTCACCATCGTCGACGTCGACGCCGTCGTCGTCGTTTTCGTCGTCGTCGTCACCATCGTCACGACTGGCAGTCGTCGTCGTCTTCGTTTTCGTCCTCCTCGCTGTCACCGTCGTCGTCGTCCTCATTCTCCTCCTCGTCGTCATCGTCGTCACCGTCGCCGACGTCGACGTCGTCGTCGTCATTTTCGCTTCTGTCGTCGTCGTCACCATCGTGGACCTCGACGTCGTCGTCAGCGTTTTCGTCGTCGTCGCTTTTGTCATCGTTGTCGCCACCGTCGTCGACGTCGTCGTCGTTACTTCGTCGTCGTCGTAGTCCTCGTCGTCGTCGCCTTCGTCAACATCGTCGTCGTCGTTTTCGTCATCATCATTATCATCATCATTATCATCATCAGCATCATCAAGATCCTCCTCATCATCATCATCATCATCATCATCATCATCATCATCATCATCATCATATTCATCATCATCATCATCATCATCATCACCATCATCATCATCATCATGAGCATCATCGTCATCATCATCATTCTCCTCCTCCTCCTCCTCCTCCTCGACATCGCCGTCGTCACCGTCGTTGTCGTCGTCGTCGTCGAGTGACGCGCCAGGAGTGAGAACGGCGTGAGTGTACGAACCAACTCTCTCAGACTGAATGAGCAGAAGAGAAAAGCAGTCGCGCGCGAGGGGACGAAGGGGCGACGGGGTCCGTGAGCACGCACTTCGCAGAGAGCGTCATCACCCCCGATAGCAGGGGCGACGTGGCCGAAGAGGGCCTTCTGGAAGTCGTCAGCCTCCCGACGGCGGCGGCGCCGGCAGGGAGAGACAAGGCGAAGGGCAGGGCGGAGCTCAGAGCTCCCGAAATGACCTCGACAGTGAGCATGGCCAGGCCCAGGATTGGTGTACAGACCATCTGATAGAACAAACAAATGCATATTCGCCAGCGTGGACCCCGAACAGTGCGTTTTAGCATCATAAATGACGCAACACATGTGGTGCAGGCTATATGATGCAAACTACGTTAGCCAATAGATGTGGTGCAGTCTACATGATGCAATGTATGTGGTGCAGGCGATGTGGTGCGAGCTACGGGGGGGGGCAATCTACGTTGTGCAATCTATGTGGTGCAACGCGGAGCAGTGCCAAACAACGCGAAGCAAAACAATGTAGAGCAAGGCGGAGTAATACAGAGCAACGCAACTCAACGCACAGCAGTGCAAAGCAGCGAAAAAAAACAATGCAATGCCATGCAAAGTAGCACATAGCAGTGCGGGGTAACGCAGGCCCAAACGGCCACGGGGCGGCGACGGCGACCGCATAAATTTGGCCGCCAGACCGACGGACAGGCCCACAGCGGCGGGGCAGACCGACAGCGGCTGCGTAGCCGCCAGACCGACGGGAAGGCCCAGAAGACGGGCGGCGGCGAGGCGGCGACGGGGCGGCCACGGCGACCACATAGCCGCCATACCAAAAGGCAGGCCCAGTTCCTTCGAAAATGACATTTGGAAAAAAACCTGACAGCAAAGATTGCTTGGTGACTAGCCATAAACGTTCGGAGGACTTCTTCGACCAGCGCTGAACCTCCCTGGCGGCGCCTCTGGCGCCTTCCCTGGCGCGCGGAGCGCGCAAGGGAGGGGGACCCAGCACCAATCTTGAAAATCTGCACGGACCTCCGAAAGTTCATGCGTATGCCAGTTTGTCTTCATCGATCTGGGCCGAAAGGCGTATGCGCCAGTCCTGGGGCCACGGCTGGGCTGGCCAGCATCGTGGAGGAGATGTGACGGAGGCGCCAGGCTTGGCAGCTCGTCGACATGCACCAGGCCCACGAGTCGCCGCAGATTCCTGGCTATCTGGGAAGCGTGTGGCTGGCCCGGGCGCTCGCTCCCAATACCCTTTTCCAGGTCTGGGTGGATCAAACCACGGGATCAGGTCGGGCCGGAAACGGATCAGACCGCCACCGAGTCGTCCCGAATCGAGCCGAGATCGGACCGCCGCGTCCAGCTCCAGCTGCCCGCGGCCGATACTGGAAGGAAAAAAACGGGGATAATGACCAAGACAGCACGCGGAAACGTCGTGCCGATCTTGGTCACCGCCGATGACGGGCAGCGTCATTTCGTGGATGCCCCTCGCGAATCAGCGACGGCCGACGTGGACCATTATCAAGATCGCCATCGACAAAATCCCGAGAAAATCTTGGTCATGGTCCCCGTGCTTCTTCCCTCGCGACGCTGGTGATATCTGACTCGGAAGCACCAGCGGTCGCGGGCACGGCGGACGAGTCCGGAAGGCGCGCACCGCAAGGCGTGCATCTGCCAACACATCTACCCGCGCGAACGATGGACGCAACAGAAACATTGTTGGGGTCAAGAACAGCGAGACCGGCGTCATCGGCGGTCTCCAGCGTCTTCGTGGTCTTCGCAGCAACGGGAAAGATGAGCGACAGTTAGACTGAATATTGTCAAAGGTGGGCCTTCTTGGGCTCAAAATGTTTGGTCATCATGTCAGCAACCTGCTTTTTGGCGCCTACGCATTTAAGCTGTATGTGTTCCTGCTGACATGTCTCAGTGACCCAATCCAAGTTAATGCGATGTGTACGATACAAGTGACGGAGTGCTGGTGTCCGTCCTTTTTGGACGATCGTAATCACTGCCTCGTTGTCCTCAGCCACAATGAAGTGCACCACCGGAGGTGGTGCCTTGGTGCGCGGGGGACGAGGAGCACGAAGTACGATGTCATCGTACATGATGTTGGATGATGATGTAAGGGATGGTGGGGTCGCTCTGGTCGATGTCCTGGTGCCTGGAGAAGAAACTCGCGTGGGCGAAGCCCGTCTTGGTGGTGTTTTGCGGCGCTTCCTCTTGGCGGCCAGCGACGCACCGTGGGCCCCGCGGGCCACGTCTTGTACCACAGCCCCCCCATGATGAAAGGAGGGCTAGACCTCCTGTACGCAAAGCGGTGTCGAAGGCCACAATCTCGAACTCCATGGATGAATGTGACACCACAGTCTGCTTCTTGCATACACAACTAAACGGGAAAAATGCGTTGGGGCCCACCAGCGCGACGAATACGCCAGCGGTCGACTTCGAGCTGTTGACGCACTCCGCGAGGGAGGCGTCGGTGAAGAGTACGAACGAGATTTGATCCGATCTGTCACCAAACCATCCGTGAAGACAGTGTGAGCGTGTAGATTTTGAGTAACACGCTAATCGATGTAGTCGTTTGTCGCAAGCAAAGTTCCACTCAGTGATCTCCCGTGCGAGTATACAGACAGGGTGCAAGAGGTCGAATATGCAGCACCTGGCGCCGCATAATATCTTCATTAGAACACTGGCCGCATCAGGGCCAAGAACGCTTTCGTCGTTGTCATCTCTATCCGAAAATGAAGTATCTTCAATACCGGGGGGCATCCGCATGTGGGAGATCGTCGTCGGTAATGCGCACGGCATCGTTTGTGGGTTTTCCAACCGACGCACAAGATCTAGACGCGGGTCTGTCAACCGGCGCACGATATTGAGGCTGGGTTGTGCGTGGCCTGGGTGATGATCATCGTTTCTCACGTGAGCCAGGCATCCCAGGCAACTCCGAAACGCATTCCAAATATCACGTAATGCAGTGGTCAGTACAGCCAATCATGTCGTATCGGATCCCACAAACGTTGGACGCCGATGTGCACTGTCTTGGGACATGCTCCGGGAGCACGGGTCGGATCGAAGTCATGCGTTTGGCGAAAGCGTTATGCGGCACCTGACATGTATCCACCTCCCAAGCAGTGGTCGATTGTGTAGGTGGGTATATCCCCATTCCGCTATGCTGTATAAGATCCCATCCTGAGTTAAGATTGGCTATGGGTCCTGCATTTTGAAGTCATCAACGCATACAGGAAGAATGAGATTCAGCTCGTCATGTTTCCAAACGCATTCCCAGCCAGGGATGGGGCGGAATCCCACCGATTCTAAGCGCGCACAACAGTGACGCTCCCAAAAAGACGCCTGCCAAAGGGTTGCCATAGAGAGCGAGTCGTAGTCGGCAGTCCGGATTCTTGCATTTCGCCCAAGATGCGGGCAATCACCACTTCGGTAAAGTAATACATGTTTCCACGGGGTCGATCCGACCGCCTCCGTAGAGAGGCCTGAGTGCATGCCCCTGGGGCATCACACTGCTCACCTCCGCTGCCAGGCAACGCAGTGGCGTCGCATAGCTTGGAGGCCTCGATGTGGGAGGCGCTGGACGCCGCGTCGGCGAAAACGGCGGCCAGGCCACTCTCGTCTTTCGCTGTCGCGTCGAACCACAACGCGCCCCTGGCACTAATGGAGTTCTGGTGGTAACTCAGCATGGTTGACAGAAGATAGTTCCAAGATGTTGGCGAAGTGAAGCATTTTGGATTCCTTCTGCGCCCTGCAGACAACATCGTCACGCTCATTGAGCGCATCGAGCACCCATGTTTGCTTCTTTTCCAGCCGTTCGTACTCTTTACGCTTCTTTTTGCTTCTTTTTGCGCTTTTCGCGCTCGCGGTTCCACCGCAACTTTCATCTTGGGAATTAAGATTGCGCGTGGCGAGGCTGCGGGTGACAATGTCAGGTCGCTCCCAGAGGGTGGAGTCGAGTTTGCTTCTATGTCTCTGATGGTGGTTGGGTGCACGTGGCATCACAGGTACCACGCTGTACTTGTCCGGCAGCACATGCGAACGCATGACGCTTGCGAGATTTGCATCCGGCTGAAGACGGCAATATAAGACAGTGGGGATGTCGCGTGGTCCGTCAGGAAGGCGCGAGAAATACGGTTGTCGGTGACGCCCGTCACGCTTTCGCCTCGAATGACGGCGTTGTTGTGTAGGTCGTAAGTGGTGCGTCGTTCCACGGTGGCCCCTGGGGGACCGCCACCGCTGGCGGTAACGAAGTGGCAAGCCTTCCTGTCGGTTCCGCGCCCAGACGCGAAGGGTGGAGTTGCGACAAGTCTCTCGTGCACGGAGCACATCTTTGGCTAACTCTTTCTCCGCCAGTCGTTCTATATCGGACATACTATTCATGGTCTGATCGGGACGTGGCCCCGAAACGAGTCTGGCGGCCGTGAATGTCGATCTTGCCGTCGGCGGTGATCTCGGGCCGCTTGTAAGAGCGAACTATACCCGTCCAGGTTTCACTAAGGCGGCGGCGGTCGTTGCCGCTGCCGCCCCATACGTCGCGGCAACATTTCTCGCCCTCGAAAGTTGACGCAGTCTCGAAGGCACGGATGACATCGTGCTTGTCGACTGGAACAGAGATCCCGATCACGTCGTCAGCGGGGCGGAAAAATTGCGCGCGCGGCGCGCGGATGCGACGTAGCATAGCCTCACCGCGTTGTTCCCAGTGGTCGGGCTCACGAGCTGGAGCCGCTGGCTCTCGTGCCTCGGGAAGGACTGGTTCGGGAAGCCCTGCTCCGGGGCCTAATAATTCGGGCAGGTCTGGTTCGGGAAGCTTCGAAATTCTGGGGCCATCCCACTCAGCGGGGCATAGGACAGGGTCGCCCTTTGCTGGTTCCCCTGGCGGTCGGAATGTTTGGAAAGATATTAACTCGCGTGCTTCTGGATTGATGTCGTCGAAGACCTTCTCTGACAGGGAAAACAAATCTCCCTTCTGGGATCGCAATGTTCTTTACGCGATGCACATCGCTATGTTCTCCGTCGGGGTGCCCGGCGCACGCGGCCGCGTCGATGGCGAGGTGGTCGCCGGACCAGCGCCCACCAGAGAGGAGGTGGCATCCCATGAACTACCCCTCCGGCGTGGTCTCGTCAAACTTCGCCGCGGACTCGTCGATGCCTGGGCTCGAGCATTTCCAGAAGATGCGAATACCAAAGGGAACAAGGTGTCCCCGGCAGGATTCCCCGGCAAGAACTTCATGCGAGGTGAAATCCGCGAATGCCTCCAGAGCGGCAGCAACTCCACGACAGGGTCGAGTAGTGAGGTTGCGGCCACAGCACCATGCCTGCATAGCTTCCTTCCACCATTCGCGACCCAAGCCATAGTTGTGGCGCACCGCCCGGGCGCCCTGCACAACGGACTTGACCTCACGCTCGGCCATGCCATTGGTTTGTGGCCGATGCGGTGCGCCGGCGTCACGTCGCCAGCCCAGGAGTCGGCATGCTCTCTGCAACCCCCCCGAGTTGTCTGCAGAAACGCGTCTCACTTCGTCGCTCGTGGCTAGAAACTCGAGAAAGGATGCCGCGGTAGTTTCGGCGCCCTTGCGTCTCGCAGGGCACGCCATGATCGCACCCGCGAACACATCCAGCACGACCAAGGCGCATATGCCACCATACTTCCCAGCGGCGTCGCCCGCTGCAAGGACGATGTGCTCGGCAGTCAGAGCCTCGCCAAGACGTTTGGGCACGAACGCCTCGTACTGAATGTAATCCGTAGTGGGCTCCGTTGGCGGGTCGGGTCGGCGCCAGCGTCGGCGCGGTGCGTTGTGCACAAGGATGCGCGCAAAGATCTCACAGTCGGGGTGCTTGGGACTGTCAGTGGTATAACACGATGGATCGACGGGCGGATGCGGTCTGCCAGGTAGCGCATGCGCGGGCGCGCCCACCGGCGCAGCTGCGCTAGACATCGAATCAGTCCGATCCGTCGCTAACGCAGGTGCATCCACCGGCGCCGTAACACTACGCTTGAATGCGGGTGTGTCCACTGGCGCAATCGGATCACCCTCACACCATTTGCATGTGAGTAGAGACGAACTGTCGTCGTTCCGTTGCCGCGCACGTCGGCAAAGTCGGGATGTAGGCAGTGCGGCACACAAATCAGGCGGCGAAATCTGTTATAAATTACTGACGTCGAGCTCTGGAACCCGGTCGCTGACGTTGACTTTGCACCATTGACCCCGAGGGCCCTGCATTGGGCAGCCAAGCTTCGGACTCCAGGTCGGCCTAAAGCTGTCCTCCTGCACCAGATGTCCTACAGACACTACCAATGGACAGTCGTTCATTGCCAGTGCCGAACTAGATAGTCCGATACGCGGTAGTGCGAGGTGGCTGTGCTCGTTGGCGATGCGGCCACCGTTGGCTTTGCACAGTAGATGTCATCGTCCTTGATGCGCGCGAAAGATTCCGCGCGGTTGAAGGTCAGCCATGTCTTGGATGTGGTGGGCGGAGCCGCTATCCCAGATCCACGTCCGCGACAGCGCCGCTGCGGCGCTGTCTCTCCGACTCAGACGCGCGCGTTGCCACCGACGCAATGTCGTGGGTCGGCGGCAGGTCAGGCACCGCGGTAAGTCTGGAGGTCTGCGCGAGCTCGCCGCGCAAGCGTTGCGCCTCAGTCTGACTGTCACGCAGCGCGCGCGCTCTCTTCAGCCACCAGTCTGGCGAGATCTCCAGCACGTCGACCTGTTCGCCTTGGCAGCACGAGGATTCAGTCCATTTGTACATTTTGTGGTTAACAGGATAGGTAGTGATATCCACGTTCTTGATGTCAAAACGCATTTGCCGCAGTGATGGGTCGGATACAAGAATAAGCCTTTCACGCGTCACATATGCTCGATCACGTCTTCGGTTGCATCGCGTCGCCGCGGGAGATCGCACGCGGTCACGGGCGGGCGGTGATCGGCCGCGGCCGCGGGATGTGGATCGGCCGCCGTTTCTGTCACTCCCGGCGGGGGAGCGTCCACGATTGGGGCCCCGGTTGGAATTCCGCGGCGAGGATCTGGAGCGCCGCGGGGAGCGCGGCGGCCATCCGCGACCCCCTGGACCACGCGAGTCGGGCCGCCCCCCGCGCCCGGGAGACGGCGAACCTCGTCGCGACCAGCGCGTGCCCCCCCGGACTGCGGGAGCTCTGCCGCCGCTTGCAGGGCGAGGGTTCGCGGCCCCCCGCGCGCCCCGGGGAGGGTGTCCTGCGGCGGCTGTCTCGGCTGAATGTCCGACTGGGGCCCCTCTCGAGAGTTCTCGGGTCGATGCGCGCGTTTCGGCGGCCGTTCCCATGCTTGCACATTAGCTTCGGATCCACATGGAAAATGCATGTAGGAATGCGCGGGCATGCGCAGCGATCTCGTAGTGGGCAGGGGCCGCGTTTCGCCGCGGCGAAGCAGAAGTTCTGCTCGGCCTTGCCCTTCGGCGGCGGCCCAGAGGACCAGCCAGTGGAAGGTCCCCTGTCGCGGGCGTCTCTGCCTGAAGTAGAAAAACGTCGTGGAGGTCGTTGTGTGGAACGGCTGTTGGATTCGGCGCCCAACATCATGCACCTTCCTCCGTTCTTGCACCGTCCAGACTGAAACGCTGCACATTTGACGTTATCATGTCGTGCCAAGTCGTTATTGAGGTTGTGATGGTCACGTTCAAGTCCGCGTTGTTCAAGGTTGGCGAGAACGCGTTTTCGAAGCCACTCGCATGTTCGATCGGGGTCGTCATGTGTCGTCTTGTTGTAGTCGTGCATGTCCTGTTTCATCAGGTGGTGTCGGCGTATCTGAGCTCGGAATAACGAGTCGAGTATTATCGTGTCGGGTGGTTCGCGGCATTCCAACAGTAGGTTGTCCCGGTCCACAATAAACCGTTCTAGGTCGTCGTCCCGCATGCGTAAAGTTGTCGACGATCAAAGTCATGCATCGCGTCGTCGACCGCGGTGACTTTGTAGGATTGGAGTATCTCTCAGCATATCTGTCTAAACTTCAGCATGCGGCCAACTTTGTGTTCCTGAGCTGTGAGGTTCTTAATGCAGTGCCGGAGCTTAGTATTGAGGACTGCCGTGAGTCCACCAGCGAATTTGCAGTCTACGCGTTCGACGTCGCCGCTGTCCTGGAGGTCCTCGAAGGTTGTGGCTGGTTGTTCAGCGATGCATAGGAAACGATTGGCCTTGGCAGGGCGCCCGGTGGCGCTGCCAAAATTGTTGCGATACATATGTTGTCACTCTTGTAACTGAGTAACGCGGGGCAGTTGTGGTATGTGTGCAGTGGTTACTTTTTGATTGGAGAAGTACCGCTGTGTGAAATCTGTGACAAATTCTGCGATGGAACTGGTTGGGATGGCGATGGTGGTCGCGCGGGGAAAAAGTGACGTGTCTGCGTGAAGGCCGCTGCCGAAGCGGTACTTGGTGAGGTACGTCGCTTGGGTCAGCTCGGACGTCACCATCGGCATGTGTTGAAACTCTGTCAGTTCGATGGTCAAGAAGTGTGGTCGGATGGTGGATCTGAATGTTGCTCACGTGGGCCGTCAATGTAGCTTCGTTGGTTGTGATGTCGGCATGTATATTCTGAACACTCTTGTTGTATGCCACGCACCTCAACGTTAGTGTCGTGGGTTCGCTGGGACTGCCGGTCCAACCGATGCTCTGAGTCCTGGATTCATCGTTGGTGTGCGTCTCGCTCTTGTTCCAAGCGGGCGAGTGCTTCCTCAGCCCGTGTTTTTTCAGCGTCTCTTTCCTGGGATATCCGGGTGAGTTGTAACTGCGCGTGGTCCGCCGCCACCCGTGCCTCGGCCAATCGGGCTTCGAGGGAAGCGAAGTCGTAAACTGAAGTCGGCGTTCCCAGCTGATCAGTCCGGGTCCGTACAACACGCAACTCAGCCAGCGCAATCCTTATTTCAGTTAACTGCTGCTCGACCGCGGAGTCTCGCTTCTCAAGCGTCGGCACACGTCCGTCAGAAGCGTCGAGATGCTGAACGATGGCCATCGCGGCACCACGCAGCTTGCCGTGCAACTCAGACGTGAGTGTGGTATGTTGGGAGTGTACTGTGGCAGTGGTCATCTCAACCTGAATACGAAGTGTATTAGGGCCCTGGCGTCACTGTTGACCCGTAGGTCCATTCACTTCCATAGCTGTGATCTGCCGCGCCGTCAGGAGCTCATCGTGGACCGTCCTAATGGCGGCAGTGCCTGTGTCCTTGACGCTCACAAGTTGGGCCTCTATCCGAAGGAGGTAATCGTAGAGCGTCTGGATTGTGCTGGAGTCGGAACCTCGGTGTGACTCCATCTGGTCAACCTGATACTGGTGGACTTGGGTGAGGATCGATCGATCTTCAGCGATCCGAGCGTCGACCAAGGAGCTTGATGAAACTCATGCCTGAAGGTGGCCGTCTGCACGGCCAGACCCAATTGTTGGGTCGTGTAAGTTTCTACCTGGTCTCGGAGCTCAGCCAAATCCTTGGCGGAGGAAGAGGCACGCGATACCATATCGCGTGGCAGGGAACTGCGCCGTGAACGCCTCTGTGAAGGGCTACGGCTGTCGTCCCGAGTGGGAGAACAAATGCGATACCCTGCTGGAGCCCTTCGATGTGATGTCCACCCAGTGCGATTCTCTATGACACGCACATGCCCGGATGCAGACACATCAGTGGGCGATGTGACCTAGGCCCAGCGGCGGGGGCGCGCGAAAGCGTTGTCTGGAGACGTTTCGCTGGCGCCACCGCTGCGGGTGCTCTCACCAGTACATCGTCCATCAGCGAAGGTTGGAGGAGAAGATGGAAGCGAGGCGAATCCAGCGGTGGCTCCGAGGCCAACTGCAGGTGTTCCCACCTGCACACGAGAACGATCAAAGGCGGCGCCAGGAAACGGTCCAGTGGACGTATCAGGCGCCGAGACAATACAGGAGTTCCCAGGCGTGTGAGCGCGCGCGGGCGGCGGCAGCGGTGAATCGGGTAGGAGCTCGCCGAGAGCAGCCGCAAGCGACGCGGAACTACCGTCGCCTGACAGGGGGGAAATAAGTATCATGGATTCTCTCGCCCTCTCCGTGGCGTCGCCACGCCCACGCGCCGTCGAGGACGCCGCAAGCATAGAGGCACTGCGCCCCGAGGGGTGCAGAACCATGCGGCGGGGTCAACGATGACGCGAGGCGCAGCGGCGAAGAGCGTAAAAGAATAGGCTGGTAACCTGTGCGTATAGGGATGCGACCAAGGATTCGATCGTATACAAGTGTCCGTTGGTAGAGGCGAAGGAGGAAGAGGTGAACTACTCCTCTTCCTGGGCGCTGCGCGGTGAGCAGCGCGGTATGTGCACCAATACCCGAGCCGATAGGTTAGCGGTATGTGATGATAGAATGGTGATATGAGTGGACTTCACACACACATCCTCCTCCTCCTCCGCCACCTCCTCCTCCTCATCCTCCTCCTCCATTTTCTCCTCCTCCTCCTACTCCTCCTCCTCCTCCTCCTCCTCCTCCTCCTCCTCCTCCCCCTCCTCCTCCTCCTCCTCCTCCTCCTCCCTCCCTCTTCCTCCTTTCCTTTTCCTTATCAATAACTTCTCCCTGTCGCACCCCGAGGCCACTTTTTCATTGCGGGCCGGGCTTTTCGCCTGAGACTTCCTCATCACTCATGACCCTGAAGCTTATAAATTGGTAACAATTTCACAAATGGAGGGCGGGTGGTTTTCAAAATGTTGCTCTCGCCGGAGCGACGCGAAGCTTCCGTTCTAAATGGCTCGACGCGGAGATCCCCATATGTGCATGTCATAGTGATGGCATGCTCCGGTAGAAGGCATTGTCCTTTTCAATATGTGAGTGCCCGCGAATTCATGTGGAAGACGTAGCCGAGAGAGACGCCGACGACTACGACGACTTTGAGTAGTTGCTTCCTTATGGGTTCCTCCTCCTCCTCCTCATTATCATCATCATCATCATCATCATCATCATCATCATCATCATCATCATCATCATCATCATCATCATCATCATCATCATCATCATCATCATCATCCTCATTGTCATCCTCCTCTTTCTCCTTCTTTTCCTCTGAACACATATCAGAGCGCCGAAAACTGTTCCGATAGAGAAGGATGTTAAGCACCCAAACAAGCAAACCGCCTGAGACATCCCCCCAATATGGGCGCGAACGGGCCCATGAGATACCCCCTGGCGGCCTCCCTTGGGAGACCAATATCTCGCCTGAGACATCCTCGGAAACTGCTCCGAAAGAGAAGAATGTTGAGCATCCAAACAGGCAAACCGCCTGAGACATCCCCCCCAATCTGGGCGCGAACGGGCCCGTGAGATACCCCCTGGCGGCCCCCCTTTGGGAGTGCTGAAACCAGCGCCTCGCCTGAGACATCCTCGGAAACTGCTCCGAACGAGAAGGATGTTGAGCACAAACAGACAAACCGCCTGAGACATCCCCCCAATCTGGGCGCGAACGGGCCCGTGAGATACACCCCCGGGAGTGCTGAAACCAGCACCTCGACTGAGACATCCTCGGGAACTGCTCCGAAAGAGAAGGATGTTGAGCACCGAAACAAGCAAACCGCCTGAGACATCCCCCCAATCTGGGCGCGAACGGGCCCGTGAGATACCCCCTGGCGGCCCCCCCTGGGAGTGTTGAAACCAGCGCCTCAACTGAGACATCCTCGGGAACTGCTCCGAAAGAAAAGGATGTTGAGCACCGAAACAGGCAAACCGCCTGAGACATCCCCCCCAATCTGGGCGCGAACGGGCCCGTGAGATACCCCCTGACAGCCCCCCCTGGGAGTGCTGAAACCAGCGCCTCGCCTGAGACATCATCACAACGTGTGTCTGAGTCTGAGCGCGGAAGTGGTGTGGCTGAGTCTTAGTGGGGAAGAGCGAAGCAGAGTATGAGTGAGTCTTAGTGTGAGTGAGTCTGGGTGTGAGTGAGTCCGAGTATGAGTCTGAGTGAGTGTGAGTGTGATTGTGTGTGGGTGACGTAAGTGTGATGAACCTTGAATATGAGAAGCGACTCGAAGTGCTAGTGAATCTGGATATGAGTGATCCCGAGCATGAGAAATCCGAGTATCAGTAATATCAGAACTAATGCATATGAGAATGAATGAGTCTGAATATGAGTGAGTCTACATGTGAGTGGGTCAGAGAAAGAATGATTACCTGAGGGTGGGAGGTGCGTTCCTTTCTTCCTTCTTCCTTCCTTCCTTTCTTCCTGTGTTCCGCGCGGTCTGCGTAATAACAAAAACCCATATCCTGAGGATATGGGGAAAATTGCCAGAGTTTCACCGATTGAGGGCGAATTGTTTCAAAATGCGGCTATCGCCTTAGCGCCGCGCACTTTCGTCTTTGACAGTTGTAAGAGTTTCACGGATCGAGGGCGGTTCCTTTTCAAAATGTGGCTCTCGCCTCAGCGCCGCGCACATTCGTCTTTAACAGTTGCAAGGATTTCACGGATCCTCATAATCAGCGTACAAGAAATGGCGTGTTGGAAGGATTCCGGATTTTGAGGGTGCAACAGCTACGTTGGTTCGCGGTGTTGAAGTCCCAGGAATGTCGTTCTGGCACGATTCAGGGTCGTCAAGACGCAAGTCAGGTTGATCCGTGGCGTTGGAATCCCGAGAACAATGTTTGGCATTCTTCGGGGTACTTCAAACAGTTGCCTTCTACCGAGGCAGCTCCCTCCGTGTGTAGGGGCCTATGAAGAGGGAGCTTGGAGGGAGAGTTTATTCCAACATCGATGATGACTCTTGGGTTTACACTGATCCTCCTCTTCTTCCCCCTCCTCCTCCTCCTCATCATCATCCTCCTCCTCCTGCTCCTCCTCCTATTCCTCTTCCTCTTCCTCTTCATCTTCAAATTCCTCATCCTCATCCTCCTCATCCTCCGAATCCTCCTCCTCATCATCCGCCTCCTCCTCCTTATCATCACCACCACCACAACCCACCATCATCATCTTCATCATCAGCAGCAGCATCAGCAGTAGCATCAGCATCAGCATCAGCAATAGCACCAGCATCAGCACCAGCATTACCAGAATCCTCATCATCAGCATCATCATCATCGTCGTCATCTTCACCATCATCATCATCCTCATCAGCAGCATCATCATAATCATCATCATTGTCACCATCATCATCCCTCCCTCCCTCCCTCTCCTTTCCCCCTCCTCCTCCTCCTCCTCCTGATCATCATCAACGTCTTCATCATCATCATCATCATCATCATCATCATCATCATCATCATCATCATCATCATCATCATCATCATCATCCACCTCTTCCTCTTCCTCCACCTCTGACGTGCGCTCGTCGCAGAGGTCCGCGCCGGGCCAAGCATCGGGGTCCGTGGCTGAGGCGCGTTCCTCCGACCGACCCAGCTCCGTCTGACCTCAAGTGGCTACAGGCACAACAATAATGTCAGTGGCTTCTGTGCGACTGCTTTCCTCCTCCTCCTCCTCTTCCTCCTCCTCCTCCTCCTCCTCCTCCCCCTCCTACTCCTCCTCCTCCTCACCTCAGGAGCCGCAGGGAGCGTTGCTCACGCTCCAAAAAACACAACAAAAAATGGCCCACGCAGACAAGACTGCATTGTACAGGAGATACTGCACAATGCGCAGGGCCCCACTTGTGCACCTTGCGTCCAGGCATTCGATTCAATTCGATGGGTTGTGGCAGGCCCTGGCCTGATTTACTGTAGCAGTTCAGTCAGTTCGACTACTTCCTTCACTCGTCACTGCGCGGCGGAGGGATCATCCCTAGATCGAAAACAAATCGTGCAGTCTGACTGTACGCGTTGGTAGGTTGGGTGCTTGATTTGCCGTGCGGTCAGGCATGGCTATATCCCGCCAACTTCTTCGATCTCTGCCCCCTCGTTTTGACGCAAACTCCCTGGCTGGCTTTGCATGCTCCATTCGAGTAGGGCGGCCACATGAAAAGCGGAAGCATAAGCAAGAGTTGGAGCATGGTGGAGAACAGGAGGAAGAGGTTCGAAGATCATAAACGCTCCAATGCTCCAAGCCCCTCCTCCGCGGCGTCCAGCGGAAGATACAGGGTGCTAGGCACTGGCAGCTCCTGGAAGCCGACAATCTCTCCCAGCGCAAAGCATGCGAAGCGGAGAGGAAACTCTAACTGATTTCAACTCGTGGAAATGCGTAGCATGTGCCAGGGCGGAGAGTGGGAAGAGGAGAGATAGATTCCGCCTCCACCCGTAGAGAGTAAGAGGCAGGAGGGAGAATACGAGGGATGCCAAGCGCGACAAAAAACGAGAGAGGACAACGACGAGGGTCGTAGGGCTGGAAGTTCCTAGGTGGAAGGAAGGACGACAAGGACAAGGAGAAGGACTATAAGGACGAAGAACAAGCAGGGCCAAACTCAATGGACAGGGAAAGCTGGTTCTTTCATCTTTGAGGTGGCCTGTTGATACATATGAACGTAGTGATCGCTGTGATAGTGATCATGATGGCGGCATGGGCGCCAATAGCGATCGCGAAAATGGCGTGAATGACGATAACTGCGGCGCAACTGATGGTCAACGCGCAGATGGCAACCATAACATTTTTCGCGAAAGTCAATGCGTTCCAACGTCCGAGGTTCAAGGCGTACTTAGCAATGCGGCCAGCCCTGCGCATACTCGATGCATTGACGCGTGTTTCCCGATTTCGGCACGGAGTCTTCGCGGTGCACTGGCTGGTGACGCGCGCTGCGCGGCGCTTCAAGCACCTGCGGAAACCGCGGAACCCTGCGGAGACCTGGAGGGAACCGCTGGGAGCATGGGCAGAGGCCTTCGAAGGCAAAGCCAGGTGTGCAACGCTGGTCTCGCCGGGAAGCGTAGCGAAAAAATGCGCGGACGTCAGCGAAAATCTGTTCAGAAACAGCCCAGAACCGCTCCAGAAGCCGCTGGCGTCTGGAACGTCCACCGCCGAAGCTGCCGAGGTGGGGAAGCCCCCCCCCCCCTGCCCGAGGGTCTGCGACTCCGCCCGCCGGGCCCGTCGCCCCTGCCATCTCCGTGGCCAAGCAGCTGCTATCTTCATACTGCCATCGGCACTGCTGTCTTCACTGCAATCCTCAGATTGCTGTCTTCACTGCTATCTTCATACTGCTATCTTCATGCTGCTGATTGGTAGCAGCAGTTGCTGCTACCAAGCACCGCTGCTATCTCCATACTGCGCTCCCCCAGACTATGGCCCCTACCGATGACCTGCGCCGTCGCCACCCCTCGATGCGTTCGGCCTCCCGGCAGACGGCAAACGCGGAACTGACAGCACAAACCTTCCCCCATGTCCGAAGCGTGCGTCTTTCAACTTGCGCGTGGCGTTTCCTGAATACTGATGAACGTAATTGTTCCCCCGACCATCCTGTAGTGTTGGGTCCTCGTTTTGAGGAGACAGCGCTCCGCGTTCCTCCCTCCTCCCACTCCACTGATGGCCCCAGTGGCAAAGTCCACAAGCGGCTCCCCGCCCATTTCGACACACCCGTCACACGTTCCGTGGCCACAGCTCCACCTAAGGCCCCAGTGGCAAAGTCCACGTGCGGTTCCCCACCCATGTCGGCACACCCCTCAGACGCGCGGTGGCCCCATAGGGGGCTCCACTGACGGCCCAAGTGGTGGTTCCCCGTCCGTTTGAGCGCACCCCTCACACTCTTCGTGTCCCACAAGGAGCTCCACCGAAGACCCCAGTTTTGTTGCCTCATAGGGAGCTCCATCGAAGGCCCCAGTGGCAGGGTCTACATGCGATTCCCCGCCGATTTCGGCACACATCTGACCTCTGACACGTTTTATGGCCCCACAGGGATTGATTGATTGATTGATTGATTGATTGATTGGCCAGCTGATGGCGGCACCTGTGGCCCTGTGAGTGATACCCAGGACGTGTGGCAAAGGCGGCCATTGCCGGAGAACGCCCAAGCCGAGGAGTGAAGGGAGCGGGGAGGGAAACGAGGAAGAAGAGAAAAGCCGAACAGGAACTCCACAGGGAGCTCTACGGGGAGCTCCACCGAAGGCCCCTGTGGCAGGATCCGCATGCTGTTCCCTACCCATGTGGGCACACCCCTCACACGTTTCGTGGCCCCACGGGGAGCTCCACCAAAAGCCCCAGTGGCGAAGTCCATATCCGGTTCCCCGCCAATGCGGGTACACCCTTCATACGCTTCGTAGACCCACAGGGAGCCCCACCGAAGGCACCAGTGGCAGCATCCACATGCGGTTCCCCACCCAGTTCGGCACACCCCTCACACGTGCCCCATAGCGAGCTCCACCAAAAGCCCAAGTGGCAGGGTTCACGTGCAGTCCTCCGCCCATTTGGGCATACCCTCACACGCTTGTTGGCCCCACGGGGAGCTCCACCGAAGACCCCAGTGGCACGGTCCACATGGAGTTCCTCGCCCATTTGGGCATACCCATCACACGCTTCGAAGTCCCGTAGGGAGCTCCACCGAAAGCGGTGCCCACAACACGGTACTCATATTTGCACATGGTTGGGTCCTTCACCAGGGCAAGTGGAGGATGGAGAAGACGGGAGCGGACCACACGATTCAACAGCTGGCGATCAAATACAAGTGCCGCCACACACCTCAAGCCTGGCTGAAAGACATACTGCTGCGGCAGGGGAGGTTGCACAAATATCAATGAACGAAGTAATCGCTGCGACGACGACTTGGACGGAGAAGGGAACGGCGGTGGCCATCGCGAAGGTGGCGCTGGTGATGGGAACGGCGCCGCGGCAAGCGACCGCTGCGCAGACGACATTGAGGATGCTCTGCCCGTGCTTTACATACCACCAGATCCACGGCTCCCTTGGCAGGGCAGCCACCCATGCGCACACGCGATACATTGACGCATGCTGCGAGTTCGCGGCACGGAGTCTCCACGTCGCAGTGATCGTGGACGCGCGTTGCACGACGATCCAAACGAATGTGGAAACCAAGGCATCCTGCAGAGACCTCGCGGAAACCGCTGGGAACCTGGTCTAATACCTGCGGGCTTACGAACGCCACGAGACGATTGCGAAGTTGGGCCCGCGAGGAACCGTAGCGGGAAATGCGCTGAAACCTTTTGCTTCGCCCGGACATGACACCTGGGCGACACAACCCGATGGGAGGTGCCCAATGTGCCTGCATGAATTCACATGCAGTCGGACCTCGCAACACGAACGGCGGCACGGACCCGCCCCAGGCGTCATCCGCGCCGCAATTGCGAGGTGCCTCGAGATGCCACCCCGAGACACGGCCACCGGCACCACCCCCACTTGGCCGCCGCAAGCAGCGGAGGCCCCGCTGCCCAAGGACTTAAGTTCCCGCGCCCCCCACGTCGGGGGACCCCTTCGAGTAACCCCATCGGGCCTCTCAGGGGTGGTACGGCGGGCCCGCACCTACTGTGTCTGGCCAACCACAAGGCAAGAAATGCGCTGAAACCAAATGAAGCCTTTCTAGGAACCCGCCATGAGCCACTCATGTGTGAAGACGTCGAAGGCGGACGCTGCAAAAGCGGGAAGCCCCCCCACTGCCCAATGGCCTGCGACTCCACCCGCCAGGCGCGCGCCGTTTCCTAAGACTTTGGCTCGCCCTCATCGTCCCGTCATCGCCGTCGTCAGCAACCGCGCACTACGTGTGACTGCTACCCAACATCAGCACCATCCCGCCCTCCGATGCGCTCGGTTTTCCGGCAGAGGGCCAAAGAGCATTGAGGCATGCAAACCTTCCCCTGTACGCAGGGGCGCCCACGGCAAGAGGAGCAGAAGGACCAGGTGGGCCAAGGCAGAAACGGGCGGGGGGGGATACGAGGACAAGAGGGAAAACGAACTCTATACACCGACGCTTTTTCCGACCCTGCGCTGAAATTCGCACAAGAACGCGGATCCTGGCGCATACGGGATCCTGGTGCATACATTTTTCGTTGCTTCCCGGGGAAAATCGGGGGAAGGGTATACACCACAACACCCCAACGTCGCCCCCGACCCTCAAAAAGTTGTGGGATTGAAAAAACAGTTTTTGGCCTGCGGGTCGAGAGCGGGCCTCTTCCGGTTAAGAGCTAGGCGGGGCGCGCAAAGCACTAATCGGGGAGACAGGGAGCGAGGATTGAAAAAACAGCCCGCCACTGGTAATGTATATGTTCCAGTTACCGACCAAGGGGAGACCGTGGGGCGGGGCGGAGGCACAGCCTGTGGGAGCAGGCAGGAAGCTGCTCTTCACCACTGCAGCACCATCCAGAAGCCATCGTCGCCGACATCCTCACATCATCACCGTCAACAGCACCACCACCCTCGTCATCGACATCGTAATCGCCGTCACCGTCGCCATGATCGCCCTTACAGAAATACGGCCATCGCATAGTCGTCGTCAGCACACGAATGCACCCCGGACGTGCACGGCTCGCTCTCTCTCTCTCTCCCTCTCTCACACGAATGACGCCAACATCATGCCCCTGTTAGCGAGCATTGAATGAGGAATACGCTCCCATCCCACACATGATTCCTGGCTAGAGGAAGCGCCGTAGACCTGCTCCAAGCAGAGGACAGCGCCGCTGTCTCCGGCCCACTGCACCTGGGCTGCAGGTGGGGGTCCTCTACCATCTCTGCCTATCGACAACAGAAAGGCTCGCCCAGGAGGGCGGCAACTACGCCATTGGACTGGACATGGGACCAGGCCCGAGGATGGGCCTTGCCAGGTAGCCCAACGGGGCCTCTACCTCAGCCTGGCTACAAACGACAACTGCGCTAACCTGAACCCCCTCCGCCAATCGCCAGAGCCAACAGCAGGCCGGCACATGCACGCAACATCCGCGAAAGACCTCCCTGACGAACACAGAACCAGAGGGCAGCCGAGGAGGCAAGCTGCCAGAGAGCCCGGGCGCAGCGTCGACGGCGGGGCGGGCCCGAGAGGCGCGTGCAAACAGGGCGGCGCCTGGCCGACCCACACCTTCACGTAGGTGGCGTCTGGGGCTGCGCCTCCGGCGCCTGCGTCTCCAGGAGCGCCCCCCTTGGGCGGGAGGGACGAAGACGGCAGCGAAGACCCCCAGAGAGACCCCCTCCCTCCTCCTCTCTCCTCCCCTCCTCCTCCTCCTCCTCCTTCCTCCTCCTCCTCCTCTCCTCTCCTCCTCCTCCTCCTCCTCCTCCCTCCTCCTCCTCTCTCCTCCTCCTCCTCCTCCTCCTCCTCCTCCTCCTCCTCCTCCTCCTCCTCCTCCTCCTCCTCCTCCTCCTCCTCCTCCTCCTCCTCCTCTCCTCCTCCTCCTCCTCCTCCTCCTCCTCCTCCTCCTCCTCCTCCTCCTCCTCCTCCTCCTCCTCCTTGGGGGGGGGGGTCGGGGGAGGAAGGCGCACGAACCTGGAACTCCGACCTTCTGCAGTCTTGTCGCACCGTGGACCCGCAGAGATCGGGACCCCTTGCACTGGACCGGATGTTCGCCTCGTGCCTCTTTGACGGACATGGGGCCCAGTGAGGGCACTGGGAGGCCGAGAATTCCAAGAAACGTACCGTCGTTGTTCTCGCCATCGCTCGGACGTCCACTCCCCGTGCATTGTTCGATGTTGCGCGCTTCTTTTTTCGCTGGATGCTCCAAGATGCTCGAGGAAATTATGCACACGTCCGAGCGATGCCAAGGATTTTGTCGAAACGAGCGGAGGTGGGGGAAGGCAAGAGCGGGCCAGGGTGGCCGGAGTGGCGGGGTGATGGAGTCAACACAGCGCAAGGAGTCGCCGAGGCCGCTTGTGGCCGAAGAGCAGGGGGAGAGGGTGAGACTAGGAGGGCCCCAAGACGACACCAAATGATCAAATCTAAACTCAAAACAGCTGAGGTATGACATGTGACTGCACTCTGACCGTTACTCCAACCGTCACCGCACTCTGTACCTTCATCGCCGCACGATTCACATCTTACAGCCTCTTGTCGCCCCTCGAACAGTCGCCTCTGAGAGTAATGGGCAGACACACGGGGGCGTTGGAGGAGCCGAGACTGGTCGTGGCCACCCGTGACGCCATTTCGGGGCAGCCAGTTTTCTTGGACGTTCGCGTGACCTGCGCACACAGCGACGACATGTCGCGCCAGCAGGCCCGTGCCGGGACGAGACGACCTCGCGGCTCGGAACGCAGCCGATGTCAAGCAGCTGCGGCACCCGCCGCACGGAGGGGAGCTGGTCCCTGTCGTCTTCGAGGCTGGTGGGCGGCCTGGCGAAGAGACTGTGGCATACGTACGATCGTGGGCGCACGACTTGGCCCCTGCCCGCCGAACGGAGGTCATTCGTTTCGCGTGGCAGCAGCTGAGCACGCACCTCCAGATTGGGAACGCGGCGTTAATGCTCGGTGCGCTCGGCCAGTGAGGGCCCTCCGGGCCAAGGAGCCTGCCGCCGCAGAGGCGAGCCATTTCCCAACAGAGCGTGCGCGATGATAGCAGCGGGTGGGCTCGGGGCGCCTGCCAATCATCATCAGCAGCAGCAGAAGATGTAGGAGCTGCAGCAGTGTAGATGCAACAGCAGCAGTTTCAGCAGCAGCAG
The DNA here is from genome assembly GCA_963575745.1 of Prorocentrum cordatum. Lineage (NCBI taxonomy): Eukaryota > Dinophyceae > Prorocentrales > Prorocentraceae > Prorocentrum > Prorocentrum cordatum. The sequence goes on along the minus strand of CAUYUJ010016864.1, from coordinate 1,586 downwards.
CAGCAGCAGCAGCAGCAGCAGTGGCGGCAGCGACGAAAGGGGCCGACCACGACGACGACGACGACGACACTCCAAAGCATCCGCCACCCGTCCCCCGTTCTCCCCCTGTCCGGCTTTTTCCTCCCCTCCCCCTCCCTCTCTCGGCTGGATGACAGAGCCCTAAGATGCCGATGCACAGCGGCATTAATTGTGGGAGGATTTAAGCGTGTGTCGGGGACGGCTGGACAACCCTCACACGCCTAGTCCTGGTGGACACCCGCTGCAAAGGTCGGCGGGTGCCAGGGCTGCGGCTTGAGGAGGAGGAGGAGAAGGAGGAGGAGGAGGAGGAGGAAGAGGAGGAGGAGGAGAAAGAGGAGGAGGAGGAGCAAGGGAGGGGAGGCGGGAGTGAGGGATGGAGAGAGTGATAGAGGGATGGAGGGTGGGAGGAGGGTGGGAGGAGGAGAAGGCGGAGGAGGAGGAGGAGGAAGAGGAGGAGGACCAGTGGAAACCCAGGAGTCATCAACGATGTTGGAATTAACTCTCCCTCCAAACTCCCTCTTCATAGGCCCCTATAACGGATCATTTCCATTGATGGAACTGCCTCGTTGGAAGACGACAGCTTGAAGATCCTGACGCGTGCCAAACGGCATTTCAACGCCACGTATCAACCTGACTGCTGCGTCTTGACGATCCAGAATCGTGCCAGAACGCCATTTTTGGGACTTCAGCACAGCGAATCAACAGAACTGTTCCGCCCACATAAACCCTTCCAAAACACCATTTCTGGTACGTTGATCATGGGATTGCGCGAAACTCTTGCAAATCTTAAAGACGAATATGCGCGGCGCTAAGGCGAGAGCCACATGTTGAAAAGGAACCGCCCTCAATCCTGGAAATTCTTGCAAGTTGTTGAAACGAATGTGCGCGACGCTAAAGCGAGAGCAACATTTTAAAAACCACCCGCCCTCAATCCTTGAAACTCCTGCAACTGTTTACAACGAATGTGCGCGGCGCTGAGGCGAGAGACACATTTTGAAAATCACCAGCCCTCAATCCGTGAAACTGTTGCAAATGTTCAAAACGACTGTGCGCGGCGCTAAGGCGAGAGCCACATGTTTACAAGACCACCCGCCCTCAATGCGTGAAACTCTTGCAAGTGTTCAAAACGAATGTCCGCGGCGCTAGGGCGAGAACCACATTTTGAAAACCACCCGCCCTCCATATGTGAAGCTGTTGTCACTTCTTAAGCTTCAGAATCATAATTGGTGGGGAAGTCTCAGGAGAAACGCCTGGCCCGCCCTAAAAACTAGCCTCGGGGTGCGACAGGGAGGAGTTATCTATAAAGAGAAGGAATGGAGGAGGAGGAAGAGGAGGAGGAGCGAGGGAGGGAGGGAGGAAGGGATGGAGGGAGTGAGGGTGGGAGGAGGGTGGGAAGAGGGTGGGAGGAAGAGAAGGCAGAGGAGGAGGAAGAGGAGGAGAAAGAGGCGGAGGGGGGGGGGCCAGCGCAGATTCCAGAAATCCGCGCGAAGCTCCGAAAGCTTACGTTTGTGGGACTCAAAAATTACCGATACCCCTACTCCCCAGACCTCTCCCGGGGGGGGGGGTCG
>CAUYUJ010016863.1:213442-259352 GCA_963575745.1 Prorocentrum cordatum | reverse complement strand
CCTGCCGTGCTCCTGCTCATTTTCTGAGGACGTCCCGAGCGAAAACGTCATTTTTTAACATAAGAGGTTGTAAAACACCTCTGTCGGCATCTCATTTTTTCGAGGATGTCTCGAGCGAAACGCTCATTTTTCATGCATAACAAAAAAATGATATTCATCAACATCCCGATGTTTTGAGGATGTCTCGAGCGAAACCGTCATTTTTAACATAAGACGTCTTAAACGATAGCCCCCAACACCTCGATTTTTCGAGGATGTCTCGAGCGAAATGGCCATTTTGGGGAACCTGACCGGACAAGAACGGGAAGCGCCGTTTTTTATCCACCACGTGCGTCAGAGACCGTTAATTGGCGAGACGTCAGAGAAACCATATATTAAACGAACAGAACGACTAAATGATGGCGAAGGCCGTTCGACGGCCAAGACGGCCCAATGAGGCCCCCCAAGATGCTTTAAGATCGCCAAGAGGCTTCAAGATGGCCCCGAAACGGCCCAAGAAGTCCCCAAAACGGTCCCAAGAGGGCCCTAACACGGCGCAAGAGGCCTCCAAGACGCCCAAGATGTCTTCCAAGACGGCCAAGATGGCCTCCAAGACGGCTAAGATGGCTCCAAGAGGGCCCCAAGACGGCCCAAGAGGCCTCGAAGACGGTCTGCCGTGCTCCTGTGGTCTGCCGTGCTCCTTTGGGGTCTGCCGTGCTCCTGTGGAGTTTGCCGTGCGACCGTGTGGTCTGCCGTGCTCCTGTGTGGTCTGGCGTGCTCCTGTATGGTCTGCCGTGCTCTTGTGTGGTTTGCCGTGCTCCTGTGTGGTCTGCCGTGCTCCCGTGGGGTCTGCCGTGTCCTGTGTGGTCTGCCGTGCTCCTGTGTGGTCTGCCGTGCTCCTGTGTGGTCAGCAGACCCAGGGCTGAGGGAAGGCTTGAGCAGTGGCTCTTGGTGGTCCATCACCGCCCCAGATCAGCCCCTCCCAGTCCTGACCGTCTTGCGGGAAGCAGGCTTGCTGGCTTGTTGCAGCGCATCGCGCGCCATCGGCGTTGTCGTGTTTGCTTTTTTACTCTTTTAAATGTCTGCTCCACCTCTCCTAACTTGGACGCAGAAGCCTCGAGGCGGGGGCAGAAAAGATGCACCTTTCTTAAATATGTTTTGGATGTGTTTTGTGTAGCGCGGCTCGGAAATTAATTTTTTACGGCGGACGGCCAGCCGACGCCAGCGCATGGATCCGGCTCGGCCGCCAGCCCAGGTGCCGGCCCGGGCGTTCGGTTCGAGCGCCGGCCTGGGTGCCGGAATCGGCCCGGAAGGGGTTCCAGGGCGCAGGGAGCAGAAAATCAATATTTTCGAAAGAAAAATATGTCTTGGAGTGGCCTTTTTTCCGCACCGCCTCGGATTTCAATTTTCCGGCGCCGGCCGGCGCCGGAACCGGCCCGGGCGCTGGCCCGGGTGCTGGCCCAGGCGTTCGGCTCGAGCGCCGGCCCGGGTGCCGGAAGCGGCCCGGAAGGGGTTCCCGGGCGCCGGGAGCAGAAAATCAATATTTTCGAAAGTAAAATATGTCTTGGAGTGGCCTTTTTTCGGCACCGCCTCGGAATTCAATTTTCCGGCGCCGGCCGGCGCCGGAACCGGCCCGGGCGCTGGCCCGGGTGCTGGCCCGGGCGTTTGGCTCGAGCGCCGGCCCGGGTGCCAGAAGCGGCCCGGAAGGGGTTCCCAGGCGCCGGGAGCAGAAAATCAATATTTTCGAAAGAAAAATGTGTCTTGGAGTGTCCTTTTTTCGGCACCGCCTCGGAATTCAATTTTCCGGCGCCGGGGACGGCGCCGGAAACGGCACGGGCGCTGGCCCGGCGTCGCTGGCCCGGGAGTTTTGGCTCGAGCGCCGGCCGGGTTTGCCAGAAGCGGCCGGAAGGGTTTTCCGGGCGCCGGGGAGCAGAAAATCAATATTTTCTTTTGATTATCTCTTTGTAGTTTTTTTCTCGAAAGAAAAATGTGTCTTGGAGTGGCCTTTTTTCGGCACCGCCTCGGAATTCAATTTTCCGGCGCCGGCCGGCGCCGGAACCGGCCCGGGCGCTGGCCCGGGTGCCGGCCCGGGCGTTTGGCTCGAGCGCCGGCCCGGGTGCCAGAAGCGGCCCGGAAGGGGGTTCCAGGGCGCGGGGAGGGGAGAATCAATATTTTTCGAAAGAAAAATATGTCTTGGAGTGGCCTTTTTTCGGCACCGCCTCGGGATTCAATTTTCCGGCGCCGGCCGTGCTCCTGCGCGGTCTGCCGTGCTCCTGTGGCGTCTGCCGTGCTCCTGTGTGGTCTGCCGTGCTCCTGTGGTCTGCCGTGCTCATTTGGGGTTTCCCGCGAGCTTGTGGGGTCTGCCGTGCTCCTTTAGGGGAAACGCCAGCGGCGTACAAAAGGCGCGTTTATGTTGTACCTGCGCGCGGTCTGCCGTGCTCCTGTGGGGATTGCCGTGCTCCTGTGTGGTCTGCCGTGCTCCTGTGTGGTTTGCCGTGCTCCTGTGGTCTGCCGTGCTCCTTTGTGGTTTGCCGTGCTCCTGTGGGGTCTGCCGTGCTCCTGTGGGGTCTGCCGTGCTCCTGTGAGGTCTGCGGTGCTCTTGTGTGGTCAGCAGTGCTTCTGTGGTCTGCCGTGCTCATTTGGGATCTGCCGTGCTCGTGTGGTGTCTGCCGTGCTCCTGCGGGATCTGCTGTGCTCCTTGTGTCGTCTCTTTGGTCTGCCGTGCTCCTTTGTGGTCTGCCGTGCTCTTGTGGGGTCTGCCGTGCTCCTGTGTGGTCTGCCGTGCTCCTTTTTTTCCGCCTGCCGTGCTCATGCTCATTTTCTGAGGACGTCCCGAGCGAAAACGTCATTTTTAACATAAGAGGTTGTAAAACACCTCTGTCGGCATCTCATTTTTTCGAGGATGTCTCGAGCGAAACGCTCATTTTTCATGCATAACAAAAATTTTTGATATTTTCAACATCCCGATGTTTTGAGGATGTCTCGAGCGCAACCGTCATTTTTGACATAAGACGTCTTAAACGATAGCCTCCAACACCTCCATTTTTCGAGGATGTCTCGAGCGAAATGGCCATTTTGGGGAACCTGACCGGACAAGAACGGGAAGCGTCCTTTTGTCCCCTGGGCTTATGAGATATTCCACGTTTTTAGTACGGCATACCACAGCAGTGCCACGTACCACTGCCGTGCTCCTTTGGGGTCTGCCGTGCTCCTGTGGAGTTTGCCGTGCGAACGTGTGATCTGCCGTGCTCCTGTGTGTCTGGCGTGCTCCTGTATGGTCTGCCGTGCTCTTGTGTGGTTTGCCGTGCTCCTGTGTGGTCTGCCGTGCTCCCGTGGGGTCTGCCGTGTCCTGTGTGGTCTGCCGTGCTCCTGTGTGGTCTGCCGTGCTCCTGTGTGTCTGCCGTGCTCCTTCTTGGTCTGCCGTGCTCATGTGCGGTCTGCCGTGCTCCTGTGCGGTCTGCCGTGCGAACGTGTGGACTGCCGTGCTCATTTGGGGTCTGCCTTGCTCCTTTGTGGTTTGCCGCGCTCCTGTGTGGTGCCGGCCCAGGCGTTCGGCTCGAGCGCCGGCCCGGGTGCCGGAAGCGGCCCGGAAGGGGTTCCCCGGGCGCCGGGAGCAGAAAATCAATATTTTCGAAAGAAAAATATGTCTTGGAGTGGCCTTTTTTCGGCACCGCCTCGGAATTCAATTTTCCGGCGCCGGCCGGCGCCGGAACCGGCCCGGGCGCTGGCCCCGGTGCTGGCCCGGGCGTTTGGCTCGAGCGCCGGCCCGGGTGCCAGAAGCGGCCCGGAAGGGGTTCCCGGGCGCCGGGAGCAGAAAATCAATATTTTCGAAAGAATAATATGTCTTGGAGTGGCCTTTTTTCGGCACCGCCTCGGACCCGGAATTTCATTTCCGGCGCCTTTGGGCGCCGACGCCCGGGCGCTGGCCCGGGTGAGCCAGAGCCCGTTTGGCTCGAAAGCGCCGTTGCGCCGGCCTCGGTGCCGGAATCGGCCCGGAAGGGGTTCCCGGGCGCCGGGAGCAAAATCAATATTTTCGAAAGAAAAATATGTCTTGGAGTGGCCTTCTTTCGGCACCGCCTCGGAATTCAATTTTCCGGCGCCGGCCGTGCTCCTGCGCGCGTGTGGACTGCCGTGCTCATTTGGGGTCTGCCTTGCTCCTTTGTGGTTTGCCGCGCTCCTGTGTGGTGCCGGCCCAGGCGTTCGGCTCGAGCGCCGGCCCGGGTGCCGGAAGCGGCCCGGAAGGGGTTCCCGGGCGCCGGGAGCAGAAAATCAATATTTTCGAAAGAAAAAATATGTCTTGGAGTGGCCTTTTTTCGGCACCGCCTCGGAATTCAATTTTCCGGCGCCGGCCGGCGCCGGAACCGGCCCGGGCGCTGGCCCGGGTGCTGGCCCGGGCGTTTGGCTCGAGCGCCGGCCCGGGTGCCAGAAGCGGCCCGTAAGGGGTTCCCGGGCGCCGGGAGCAGAAAATCAATATTTTCGAAAGAAAAATGTGTCTTGGAGTGGCCTTTTTTCGGCACCGCCTCGGAATTCAATTTTCCGGCGCCGGCCGGCGCCGGAACCGGCCCGGGCGCAGGCCCCGGTGCCGGCCCGGGCGTTTGGCTCGAGCGCCGGCCCGGGTGCCGGAATCGGCCCGGAAGGGGTTCCAGGGCGCCGGGAGGAGAAAATCAATATTTTCGAAAGAAAAATATGTCTTGGAGTGGCCTTTTTTCGGCACCGCCTCGGAATTCAATTTTCCGGCGCCGGCCGTGCTCCTGCGCGGTCTGCCGTGCTCCTGTGGCGTCTGCCGTGCTCCTGTGTGGTCTGCCGTGCTCCTGTGGTCTGCCGTGCTCATTTGGGGTTTCCCGCGAGCTTGTGGGGTCTGCCGTGCTCCTGTGGGGGAAACGCCAGCGGCGTTCGGGGTACAACAAAAGGCGCGTTTATGTTGTACCTGCGCGCGGTCTGCCGTGTTCCTGTGGGGATTGCCGTGCTCCTGTGTGGTCTGCCGTGCTCCTGTGTGGTTTGCCGTGCTCCTGTGGTCTGCCGTGCTCCTTTGTGGTTTGCCGTGCTCCTGTGGGGTCTGCCGTGCTCCTGTGGGGTCTGCCGTGCTCCTGTGTGGTCTGCGGTGCTCTTGTGTGGTCTGCAGTGCTTCTGTGGTCTGCCGTGCTCATTTGGGATCTGCCGTGCTCGTGTGGTGTCTGCCGTGCTCCTGCGGGATCTGCTGTGCTCCTGGTGTCGTCTCTTTGGTCTGCCGTGCTCCTTTGTGGTCTGCCGTGCTCTTGTGGGGTCTGCCGTGCTCCTGTGTGGTCTGCCGTGCTCCTTTTTTTTCCGCCTGCCGTGCTCCTGCTCATTTTCTGAGGACGTCCCGAGCGAAAACGTCATTTTTAACATAAGAGGTTGTAAAACACCTCTGTCGGCATCTCATTTTTTCGAGGATGTCTCGAGCGAAACGCTCATTTTTCATGCACAACAAAAATTTTTGACATTTTTCAACACCCCGACTTTCTGAGGATGTCTCGAGCGAAACGGCCATTTTTAACATAAGACGTCTTAAACGATAGCCCCCAACACCTCGATTTTTCGAGGATGTCTCGAGCGAAATGGCCATTTTGGGGAACCTGACCGGACAAGAACGGGAAGCGCCGTTTTTTATCCACCACGTGCGTCAGAGACCGTATTGGCGAGAACGTCAGAGAAACCCATAAACGCAACAGAACAAACTAAAAGGTGGCCTGCCGCGCTGGTCTGTCGAGGTAGTCTGCTGCCCTGGCCACATCATGGTGTCGACACCGTGCTTTTCTCTCGGCCACGCGGGCCCCCACCCGTTGTCGCCCAGCTTACTTTTTCTGTTCCAGCCTGTCTTGTCTTTTGTTTGTCCGTCGTCGTCGTCGCGTGCCTTTCCTTTGTCGTGGTCGTCGTTTTCATTTTAATCGTCCGCTGTTGCCGTTCTCGCTGTCGCCGTCGTTATCATTTTATGATTGCGGTCGTTTTTCTGATTGTTTTTTTGTTGTTGGATTCCGTGTTCGGTTGGTTTTTGTGTTATGTTTGTGGTCGTTTTCTGTCATCGTTTTTTGTCGTAATTTTCGAGATCGTTAATGACGAAGACGACGACGACGACGATGACGACGACGACGATCTGCCGTGCTTCTGTGGCGTCTGCGGTGCTCCTGTGGTCTGCCGGGCTCCTTCTTGGTTTGCCGTGCTCCTGTGTGGTCTGCCGTGCTCCTGTGCGGTCTTCCGTGCTCCTGTGGTCTGCCGTGCTCCTTTGGGGTCTGCCGTGCTCCTGTGGATTTTGCCGTGCGAACGTGTGGTCTGCCGTGCTCCTGTGTGGTCTGGCGTGCTCCTGTATGGTCTGCCGTGCTCTTGTGTGGTTTGCCGTGCTCCTGTGTGGTCTGCCGTGCTCCCGTGGGGTCTGCCGTGACCTGTGTGGTCTGCCGTGCTCCTGTGTGGTCTGCCGTGCTCCTGTGTGGTCTGCCGTGCTCCTTCTTGGTCTGCCGTGCTCATGTGCGGTCTGCCGTGCTCCTGTGCGGTCTGCCGTGCGAACGTGTGTGACTGCCGTGCTCATTTGGGGTCTGCCTTTGCCTCCTTTGTGGTTATGCCGCGCCGGCGAAAATAACCGTTGAAAGGAAAGGAAACCGAAATCGCCGCTCCATAACGTATACAACGTTTAACAACAAAACCTGTGTGGTCTGCCGTGCTCCTGTGTGTTCAGCAGACCCAGGGCTGAGGGAAGGCTGGAGCAGTGCTCTGGTGGTCCTTCACCCGCCCAGCTCCGTCCCCTCCCACTCTGGACCGATCTTGCGGGAAGCTGGCTTGTGGCAGCGCCTCGCGCGTCGGCCGCCAGCCCAGGTGCCGGCCCGGGCGTTCGGTTCGAGCGCCGGCCTGGGTGCCGGAATCGGCCCGGAAGGGGTTCCAGGGCGCCGGAGCAGAAAATCAATATTTTCGAAAGAAAAATATGTCTTGGAGTGGCCTTTTTTCGGCACCGCCTCGGAATTCAATTTTCCGGCGCCGGCCGGCGCCGGAACCGGCCCGCGCGCTGGCCCGGGTGCCGGCCCGGGCGTTTGGCTCGAGCGCCGGCCCGGGTGCCGGAATCGGCCCGGAAGGGGTTCCAGGGCGCCGGGAGCAGAAAATCAATATTTTCGAAAGAAAAATATGTCTTGGAGTGGCCTTTTTTCCGCACCGCCTCGGAATTCAAATTTCCGGCGCCGGCCGGCGCCGGAACCGGCCCGGGCGCTGGCCCGGGTGCTGGCCCGGGCGTTTGGCTCGAGCGCCGGCCCGGGCGCCAGAAGCGGCCCGGAAGGGGTTCCCGGGCGCCGGGAGCAGAAAATCAATATTTTCGAAAGAAAAATATGTCTTGGAGTGGCCTTTTTTCGGCACCGCCTCGGAATTCAATTTTCCGGCGCCGGCCGGCGCCGGAACCGGCCCAGGCTGCCGTGCTCCAGTGTGGTCAGCCGTGCTCCTGAGGCGTCTACGGTGCTCTTTTGGGGTCTGCCGTTCTCATTTGGGGTCTGCCGTGCTCCTGTGGTCGGCCGTGCTCATTTGGGGTCTGCCGCGCGCCTGTGAGATCTGCCGTGCTCCTGTTGGGGAAACGCCAGCGGCGTTCGGGGTACAACAAAAAGGCGCGTTTATGTTGTACCCGCGCGCGGTCTGCCGTGCTCCTGTGGGTTCCGCCGTGCTCCTGTGGCGTCTGCCGTGCTCCTGTGGCGTCTGCCGGGCTCCTGTGTGGTCTGCCGTGCTCCTTTGTGGTCTGCCGTGCTCCTGTGGAGTCTTCCGTGCTCCTGTGTGGTCTGCCGTGCTCTTGTGGTCTGCCGTGCTCATTTGGGATTTGCCGTGCTCATGTGGGGTCTGCCGTACTCCTGTGTGGTCTGCCGTGCTCCGGTGGTCTGCCGTGCTCCTTTGGGGTCTGCCTTGCTACTGTGGGGTCTGCCGTGCTCCTGTGTGGTCTGCCGTGCTCCTGTGGTTTGCCTTGCTCCTGTGTGGTCTGCCGTGCTCCTTTTGGGTCTGTTCTGCCGTGCTCCTGTGGGGTCTGCCATGCTCCTGTGGGGGCTGCCGTGCTCTTGTGGGGTCTGCCGTGCTCTTGTGTGGTCTGCCGTGCTCCTTTGTGAGCTGTGAGCTGCGGGGCCTCTAAAGGCTGGAAACAAGGTGGGCCCGAGGCTCTCTCTCTCAGGAGCCTCCAGGGCCAGCAGGAAAAAAGGTGGGCCCGAGGCTCTCTCCCAGGAGCCTCCAGGGCCAGCAGGAGGGGGCCGCTTCGGGCCGCCCTCCCCGAGGGGCCGCTTCGGGCCAACCTCCAGCACACCCTCACGGGGGGCCGCTTCGGGCCTCACCGAGGGCAGGCCGCCAGGGCCAACGGGGGCGCCTAGGCCCCAGGGCCACGAGGGCGGGCAGTGCCGAGAGGCATGCAGAAGCAGCGAAGCTGCACCGATTGCTAGCTCACGTACACATTCAAATACAAGAAATGCGAATGCACGGAGCAAACGGAATTAGCGTCCGCACGCAAGGCGAACCGTCCTGCCCCTGGGCCTCGGCAAGGACGAGGAGCCTCTCAAGCGAAAGCGAGGGCCCGTGAGCAACACAGGCGATCGATGCTAACGAGAGGTCGTCCAAAAAGGCCCAGAGACCGCGAACGGGCTCGTCCACGCCGCCAGCTCCGCCTCCGCGCGGGGGGGCCTCCTCCGACTCCTCCTCGAAGGCCGTGCCGATGACGACTGGACGCAGGTCGAAGCGGACGCGACGGGCGCGCCGCCCCATGCTTGCACCTCGCCTCCTGCGGACGCGGCTGCCCTCGAAACCAGCGCCAGGACCAGTACCGCCAGCCACAGGAGCCGCGAGGGCCCCGCCGCCTCCCGAGAGGAGCGCCGCAGGGTGAGCGCGCAGGTACGCCAGAACCGAAGTGCTGGCCTGTGGCGCCGCCTCCGACACCGAGCAGGTCGTATCCACTTCAGCGTCGGCAGCACCCACCTCCTGATAGTCGAACTCGGCCGAGTCGGCCGCACTGCCAGCAGTGCCTCCAGGGCCGAACACGTCAAAGGCATTCATACAGACATCGGCACGCTCAGGCCGAATAGACCCAGGTAGACCATGCAGAGAAGTCGGATCCACAGCAGATCCCTTCGGAAGGGCGTCTGCAGGGGCAGGAAAGGACCGATACCGCCGAAGACGATGGCGATGCTCGTCCGCACCCGGCTCATATACGGCTTGCTCGGCATGGTAGTCCACAGAAGCGCCAGCTGCTAGGTGTGCATGCTGTACTTCACACCCAGGTGGGCCTTCAGCAAACTCTGCTTCAGGTTGAACAGCTTCAGCACGAGGTGCCTGGGCAGTCAGATGACCGAGCTCGCGAAGCAGGATCTCCGCCTGTTCGCCCTCAAAGGTCGGCATGAACTGCTCGAAAAGGTCCGAGCCCTGTGGAACGAAAACCGGGGCCTCAGGATTCCAAGCGAAGCCCTCTTGTCTACACTCCAGTCGCGGCCCCTTCTGGAGGCTCTTGAGAGCATGCACTCCTGCGCTGGCGATGCTTACACCAGAAGCGTCGGAGTGCAACGCCACGTTCCTCCTGAGGACGCTGACGTGGCTTGGGAGGCGTCCACGCAAGAAAAAAAAAAAACAACTTAACTATAAAAAAAAAAGAAACACAAAAAAGAACAAAGAAAACGAAAAGACCAAAAATAGTATTAAAAAAACGCAAAAAATAATAAAAATCCATAAAACCCACACAAACAAATTCCAGAGTGCTGGCGCCAGTGCCAACAGGCGGTCGGCCAGCTCCGCATCGCCGCCGGCCAGCGCGCCCACGAAGTCGAGCAACTGCATGTGCTGTTCCCTGATACGACCAAGCTCTTCCGATAGCTTGGAGACCGCTCTATCCGCTGAGCGAATGGCCCAGAGCCGTGCGGCCTTGCGATCTTGTGCCGTTCTCCTCGGCGCGCATTCCGCGCCGTCCCGTATCGCCATTCCGCGCCCGGGCAAGCATGCTAGATCGCGAACTGACTTGAGCCAAAATGGCTACGGACCGTGCTCCTTTGTGGTCTGCCGTGCTCCTGTGTGGTCTGCCGTGCTCCTGTGTGGCCTGCCGTGCTCTTGTGTGGTCTGCCGTGCTCCTGTTGGTCTGCCGTGCTCTTCTGTGGTCTGCCGTGCTCCAATGGGGTCTGCCGTTGTTCGGCCGTCTTGAGGGCACTCTTAGGGCATAGTCTGCCGTGCTCCTCGTCTTGGTCTGCCGTGCTCCTCGTCTTGGTCATCCTTTCCGTCGTATTGAGGGCGCTCTTGGTGCCTGGTCTGCCGTGCTCCTCGTCTTGGTCTGCCGTGCTCCTCTCGGTTTCAGTGCCTGGTCTGCCGTGCTCCTCGTCTTGGTCTGCCGTGCTCCTCTCGGTTCCTGCGCGCGGTCTGCCGTGCTCCTGTGGGGAGCACGGCAGACCACAGGAGCACGGCAGACCACACAGGAGCACGGTCCGTAGCCATTTTGGCTCAAGGCCATGGCGCACCCGACGACCGCGAGTCCGTCGGGCGTTCTTGAGCGCGAGGGGCGCTCTGCCACGAGCCAGAAGCTTCGCCTACTTTGGGTTCCTTCGCGCCTGCAGGGCAGAGTGTTTCGGCCGAGCAGCGGTCAGTCCCTCGGGGTGCCGCCATGTCGGAGGTTGCCTCGGGGCTGGCGAGGCGGGCGTACTGGTTGTGTGCTAAGCGTGGCTGTAACGCTTGGAACTGGTGTGACAAGCGGTGGACGTGCAAGGAGTGCGGCACCAGTGCTCCCCCATGGACGAAGGAGTACCGCTCCGACAAGGCCCCCCCGCGGGTGGACGCAGACGGGTTCGTGCAGCAACCCAGGGGAAGGGCTGCGCAGCGCGCGGCGAAGCGCTCGGCCTCCCAGCGGGCCCTCTCTGGGAGTACCGCGCCCAGCAGCGCCCCCAACAGCAGGGCACGGCGAGCGCGACCTTGGGGAGAGGCCAAGACCCAGATCGAGGAGCTGCAGGCGCAGCTCGTGGCGGCCAGGGAGCGCGTCGACACGCTCCAGGGGGCCTCGGCGCTCGGGCTCTCGGCGGACTTTCAGCGTGAGGCGGAGAATGCCCTCCAGCAGGGCAAGGACCAGGTCGCCGCCCTGGAGCTGGCCGTCCAGGAGGCCCAGCGGACGGAGCGCCCCCCTCACTCGGTGCTCCACATCGAGGCCAACGCCATACAGAAGGTCGAGCGCCAGCTGGCCACGGCACGCACCAAGAGGGAGAAGCTCCAGCTGCAGGCGTCCGAGCTGCGCGAACTCATCGCGGAGAAGCAGGAGCAGCTGTCCGCAGCCGAGTTGGGAGTGGATGAGGTCACGGGGCAGATTGCCGAGCTGGAAGAGACCAGAGCCAAGGTCACGCAGCAGGCGATCCAGCGGGCCAACGCGGCTGTCGGAGGCGTTCCGAGCCCGCTTGGGGACGCAGTCCAGGGGTTGCTCACTCAAGTCGGCGCCCTGTCGGATCTCCTCAAGCAGCACGGAGCCGAGCTGCCCCCCAGGTTTTCCGAGATCGTCGGGATTCTCAACACGCAGAAGGAGGCGGTCGCTCATGTGCTCAGGCCCAGCAGCAGCTCGGCCAGGAAGCGTTGGGGCGACTGCGTCGGTGACGACGGCTTCGCGACTGAGGATGACGACATGCCGCTCGATATCGTGGCCTCTGGGGGGCCTGCGACCGCCCCTCCCGCTGCCGCCACGCAGGCAGGGCCCACCGCGGCTGGGCCGCCTGCCTCGCGGGCCAGGCCAGCGGACGGGCCCTGCGGCCCTGCAGCGGCCCGCGGCCAGCACGGGGCGACCCTGGGCGCGTGGCCTCAGGTGGAGCCGTGCCTCGCCAAGGCCCTCGCCGAGCAAGGGGCGGCCCTCTCGGACGGCGACCCCTTGGTGGCTGCGGCTGCTGTCGTTGCTCCTGCTGCTGGGTACGGGCCGCGCCGTGGGTGTTGCGGGAGCGTTGGAGTGGTCAGCTTCCACCGTCGGCCTCGACGTCGGGGACAGCGGGGCGCCTCCCCCTCGGGACGTGCGCGGGCCCAGCTGCTGGGACAGGTGGAGGAGGCGCCGTGACGGCCGCTGGCGCGTCCGCGCCCCTCGCAGGCGGCGGGCGGCGCCGAGCACCCTTGCCCGAGGTAGCCAGCTGGCGCGGTCGGGAACACCGAGGTGGCACCCCGACGGCCAGTCAGGGGCCGAGAGCGGTGGGATTCAGCCCCACGGCGTCGCAGCTCTCGGCCCCGATGGTGATGGGCAGGCGCGCCCCCCGCTGGCAACCGGAGGGGCGGAGGGACGGCCTCCTCCTCAGCGACGGCCACCTCCTGTGCTTGCGAGCGGCCCGCCGACGCCGATGAGGAGCGCTGGAGCGAGGGGCCAGGTCCCCCCTCCAGTCCTGGTGGGGGCGGAGGGTCCCGCGACCAGGGGCACGGCGGGCCTGGCGTCGGGCGCTGGTGAGCGCGCAGCTCGCGAGGCAGCCGTCATCGGCAAGGCGCCGCTGGTTGACAGTGCAGGAGGCCAGCAGCTTCGATCTGGCCTCGTCATGTTCGGCTGCAATGGCAACACTTGGAGCAGGAGCATTGAGGCCATTGAGGCCTTCTTCAAGGCGCACGACTACTGGCCCGACGTAGTGGCGCTGCAGGAGACGAGGCTCCCGCATGAGCGCCTGCCCAGTGCGGCGGCTCAGGCCCGCGGCCTGGGTTACGCGGCCTACCTCCACGAGGCAGCGCTGACGGAGAAGCAGGGGCCCCAGGCGACCTCAGGCGGCGTGGCGATTCTGGTGCGAGACGGCTTGCAGGCCGACGAGTCTGCGTACCCGCTGCCCTCGGCCTTGCGGCACCGCCTCATCGGAGTGGAGGTCGCCGCCGCCTCTGGCCTGCGGTTCCTGGTGCTCGCTGGGTATTTTCAGCACTCTGTGGGCCCTCGAGGCACCAACCTGGACATGTTTTCGGCCATCTCGGAGGTGACGGGCTTCTCTGCCGACATCCCGTGGGTCCTCCAAGCCGACTTCAACATGGAGCCCGAGCCCCTGGAGGAGTTGGGGTGGCCCGCGGCGGTGCGGGGGCACGTCCTGGGGCCCTCGGAGGCGACGTGCCATGCCGAGGGCTGTGACCACCTCTACGACTGGTTCGTGGCTTCCGCGGCGCTGGCAGCCTGCACGGCCTCCTGCGCCACCGCGCTCGAGGGCTTCGGTCTACACCCTCATCGCCCTGTCCTGCTTCGCCTCCAGGATGTTCGGGCAGATGCGTTGGTGGAGGTTCCGTCCAGGCCCGCGCGCTTTCCCGAGGTTGCCCCTGAGCTCCTTCGGGCGCACGAGGACGCCGAGATTGTGTGCTACACGGTTGGCAAGAAGGGACAGGTCGCGCCTAGGGGCGTCTCGTGGTCCTGGGACGCAGGCACTCCACCGACCAGCCTCTCCGCCGCCTTCAGCGAGTGGGCGGCAGCTGCCGAAGGCACCCTGGTCGGCATCCACGGCATCGGCCAGGCAGACTTGGCCCGTCATCTCGGCAGAGGAGAGGGGCCTAGGCTGTCCCTCAAGCCTCTCAGTGCCCTGGTCAGGCGGGATGCCAGGTTCAGGTTCAGCCTCCTCACGCACCGCGTGAGGAGCTGCCTGGACGTGGCCCTCCAGCGGGTGCGCGCGGAGAGGACTGGCCGCTGGCACCCTCGGCATGCAGACTGGTACGGGCACCAGGCCGAGCTCAGGGCGCAGCTCTTGCTAGAGGCGGTGCAGGAGGCTGCCGACTCGGTCGGTGGGGCTCTCCCTGGCGCAGCTCCTGATCGACTAGGCGACCTGGTGTTTCAAGCGGGCGTCCACGGCAGCCCTGATGCTGTTCGGGATCTTCAAGGGCTGCTCAGTGTATCGCAGCGCCGCGACGCGGCTCAGAGCGCCCAGGCCTGGCGCAACTGGGCACAGACAGCGGTCGAGAAAGGCGGTCGTCTGGCCCACCGCTTCTCGAAGGCGACGCCCCCGCCGACGGTCAGGGACGCTGGCTCGGGCAGGAGGCTGGTTGGGATGGCAGCGATTGGAGAGCTCACGAGTGTCTGGCAGAAGCTGTGGCTCCAGGAAGGGTTTGCCCTTGGCGCAGGGGCCAGCAGCTGGGGCGTTGGCGAGTGGCGGCTGCCACCCATCTCGCTGGAGCAGCTCCAGGCAGCCTGCAAGCGCTACAGCCCCTCGGTGGGTCTCGGGTGCGACTCCCTGCACCCTCGGCAGATCCTCCTGCTGCCCGTGGCGCTGCAGCAGCGCATCCTGGACATCCTAGCGGCCTACGACGACGCCCCTGCATCGATCAACGGGCAGGTCTCCCTGATGGTGTTCATCCCGAAGGCAGATGGGGGGGTAAGGCCCATTGCGTTGCTGCCGCTGGTCCTGCGGCTGTGGTCGCGCCTCCGCCAGCCGTGCTGTGCCCGCTGGGAGGCTGACCACAACTTCCCCTTCTTCTGGGGACGTGACGGGCGGGGCTGTGAGCGGGCTGGGTGGCTGCACAACTGTTTTGCGGGGTTCGCGAAGGCGAACCAGCAGTTCGAGGCCGCGAGCCTCTTCCTGGACATCAGCAAGTTCTACGAGCATGTGCGTCACGATGTTCTCTGGGCGAATGCTGTACGTTTCGGGTTCAACCTCAGGCTGTTGCGCGGCCTCCTCACCTCCTACCAGGCCCCTAGGATGATCCTTGCGGCGGGCATGGCTTCCCCCGCCTTCGGCACTACTGGTACGGTGTTGGCTGGGTGTGCGTGTGCGACAGCAGTTGCGAAGCTCCCAGTCCTGGGCGCCCTCCTGGCCGCGGGGGCGACGTGCCCGCTGGTCACGCCGAGGAATGTGGTCGATGACATCTCGCTCCAGGCGGTCGGCACGGCCCGACTCGTGAAGCAGCAGATGTTGGCCTCCAGCTGTGCAGTGGTCCGCCAGCTGCGTGAGCAGCACCTCCCACTCAACGAGAGTAAGTCGGTCTTCCTGGCCTCGTCGCCGCAGCTCGCCAAGGAGCTCTCCGTGGAGTGGGCTGCGCAGGGCTTGGCCTTCAAGAGGGGACTACAGGCGAGGAACCTCGGCACCGACGCCAACATCACTCGTCGTGGAGTGCATGAAGGTGCTGTGCGTGCGGTCGGCGGCCTTCGGCGAGGACGCAGACTAGGGGTGCTTCGCTCAGCTGGTGCGGCGACCGAGATGGCCCACCGTGCTGGGCCCACCGCGGCGATGCTGTGGGGGCGTACTGTGACGGGTGTACCTGATAGGGAGCTTCATTCGTGGCGCTTGGCGGCTGTGCGCTCGGCTGGGAAGTTCCCTAAGGGCGCCTCACTCGGGCTGAGACTCAGAGCGGTGGAGGTCATGCGGTCCATCGACCTCGACCCGAGCCCCGCGCTGCTTCGCGCCGCAGTGCAGATGGCGGCCAGCCTCCTTCAGTCGGGGGAGGTCCCGCAGCGCATGTTCGAGACGGCCTTGCAGGAGGCGGAGCGGAGGCACGCGGGAGCAGCAGCCCCATGGGCGCACTGCCGTACGCCGGTGGATGCCTTGGCCCTCTCGCTCACCAGGGTGGGCTGGAGGCTCGTCCAAGGCACCCGCCTCGCCACCGACGACGGCCACATCCTGGACCTGCGCATGATGGGGCCGCGCGAGCTGGGCCTGCTGGCAGCGGCAGGGGCGCGGCGTGCTTCGGACAGGTCAGAGCTGGCCCGCCTCGGCCACGGTGCGCTCCCCCCGTCGCCCCTGTTCTGGGAGGCCTTCTCGGAGGTCCTTGGGCCTGGCAGCAAGCTCAGCCCCAGGGAGAAGGCGGCGGTGGTGAGTTTCCTGTCCAACGCCCACTGGCCCCAGACCCGTCTGCACTCGGCGGGGGAGAGGGAGCACGCTCGCTGCTGCGCTTGCGATGCCTCCCGCGGCAGCCTCTGGCACAGGCTGTTCGAGTGTCCAGTCCTCGCGGGGCCGAGGCGCGACTCTACCTCCGACCGCCTACGGCGCTGCGCACACAGTGCACGTGGCCGCGGTGAGGAGGCGGGGGAATGCTTCGCGCGCTGCTGGCTTCCGCAGCCCCCGAGGGCCGCCCCGAGGTCGGATGCCATGGCGGTCATGTGGTGCAATCGCCCCGCTGACGGTCTCCTCGGGGGGCGCCTCTACCTGGATGGGTCGGCGCTCGACCCCGAGCACGAGAGCCTACGGCGTGCGGGATGGAGCATCGTGCAGTGCGACTCCGACGGCAACATGGAGTGCGCGGTGTACGGCAGCGTGCGCCAAGACCTCTGCCCTTTCCAGACGGCGAAGGACGGCGAGGATTTCGCGGTCTGGATGCTTTCTCGCTTCCTGGGCCCGAGTGTGGACGAGATCCTCATCGATTGTGCGTCTACGGTCAGCTGCCTCACGGTGGGCAAGAGGTACGCGACGGCAGCCAACAAGCCCAATGCCCATCTCTGGGAGGGGATCTACGCTTCGCTGGACGTGGACATTCTCAAGGTTACCAAAGTGGCGGCCCACTGCACCGCCAGAGACGTGATGGATGGCAAGATCACGGAGTCGGACCTCCGCGGCAACGGTCATGCAGACCGTTGGGCCAAGGCAGGTGCGGAGCTGCACCGCGCCAGCCCCGTGGCCAGGCGCGAGTTCTTCGGCACGATGGAGGTGGTGAGGGAGCTCTCATGCTGGGTGGCGCAAGCCTCCCTCATCTGGCAGGGGATCGAGGTCAAGGACTGCGAGGGCCTACCCGAGGGCAGCGAGCGGACGGCTGTCTCCTTCGCCGTGCCCGTGGTGGAGCCCGCCAGCAGCCGCCCGTCCGACTCGGGTTCGGGCGACGGGTGGGCGTCGGCGGCGCGCGCTGGTGGCGTATCCCTCGGTGCGACGGCCTTCGTCGTCGCTGGCCACGTCCTGGCTTTCGCCAGGTGCGGGGAGGGCGCCGCCGAGCAGGAGCTGATGGCGTGCACCCACTGCGGGGCGTACGCGCGGCTGGGCGGACGCTCAGGCGCGGCGCCCAAGCTCAAGGAGCAATGCCCAGGGTCTTCTGGGCTTCCCAAGGGCAGGCGAGACCAGAAGGCGCGCTGGCTGCAGGGGCGGCATCCTGCTGGCACGCCCCACAGCGGCAGCAAGCGGGTCGGCGCGACAGTCCCCAGCCTGCGCAAGGAGGACGTGGTGCCGATGGACGCCAGGGTGCGCTTCCTGCAGTGGCTGGGGGTCCGCCCCGAGGATGCCCCTGGCGGCGAGGCCGCCGGCGCCAGCAGCGGGCCCCCCAGCGGCGCGGCGGCCGCTGCCGAGGAGGCGGCAGAGCCGTTGGCGCCTGGCCCCGCGGGGGCCTCGAGGGAGGCATGGCTGAGCGCCTACGGACTTGACGAGGCGAGCCTCCTCGAGTGGTCAGCCGCGGCTGAGACGGCTCGCGAGGACAGGCGCAAGAGGCGCCGCCGTGCTGATGGTGACGAGGGGGAGTGATGCAGCATCATCTTCTTCCTCCTGTTGTGTCCGCCCCCCTCGTCTTCTTCTTTCTGTGAGTGCGTGAGGCAGCAACTTTTGCCCCGCGTCTCCTTTGCAGCGAGGCGGGCATGTTGGGCGTGCTTGCGCGCCTCGGCCCCTGCTGCCTTCTTGATTTCTTTGAAATCGTGCGCTTCGCGCGTCTGGCGCTTCGCGCCCTCCCCTGCGGTGGCTCCTTAGGGGCCCCTAGGGTTGGCCCTTGAGGCCCTGGGGCCAACGGGCTCCGCGGGCCTCGGGCTCCTTTTAGCCTTCACAGGCCCCGCAGCTCACAGCTCACACAGGAGCACGGCAGACCACACCTCGATTTTTGGAGGATGTCTCGAGCGAAATGGCCATTTTGGGGAATCCGCCAACGAAATATCCCCGTGCAGCGCGGCAACCCATAGATATAAAGATATATATATATATTTATATATATATATATATATATATTTACTCAAGGATTCAACCAGAACGTCCCGCTTGCTTCTCGTACCTCGAAGACGCTTCCCGTCATCCGCCAACGAAAACTCCCGTGCGGCCCCGCAACCCATAGATATAAAGATATATATATATTTACTCAAGGATATATATATATATATATATATTTACTCAAGGATTCAGCCAGAACGTCCCGCTTGCTTCTCGTACCTCGAAGACGCTTCCCGTCATCCGCCAACGAAAACTCCCGTGCAATCCCGCAACCCATAGATATAAAGATATATATATATATATATTTACTCAAGGATTCAGCCAGAACGTCCCGCTTGCTTCTCGTACCTCGAAGACGCTTCCCGTCATCCGCCAACGAAAACTCCCGTGCAGCGGCGCAACCCATATAGTTAAAGATATATATATTTACTCAAGGATTCAGCCAGAACGTCCCGCTTGCTTCTCGTACCTCGAAGACGCTTCCCGTCATCCGCCAACGAATCATCCCGTGCAGCGCGGCAACCCATAGATATAAAGATATATATATATATATATATATATATATAGATTTACTCAAGGATTCAGCCAGAACGTCCCGCTTGCTTCTCGTACCTCGAAGACGCTTCCCGTCATCCGCCAACGAACAATTCGGTGCAGCGCCGAACCCCATATAGTCCACCAAACATGTGGAAAATGCTCTGTTGTTGTGATGCCGCGCAAGTATGCCGTGGCGCGCGTGTCGGCGTGCGTGCGGGGTGTGTTTTGCTGTGCTCCTGTATGTTCTGCCGTGCTCCTGTTCTGCCGTGCTTCTGTGTTCTGCCGTGCCTCTGTGTGCTCTGTGTGTTCTGCCGTGTTCCTGTATCTGCCGTGCGGATCGTCGCGGTGGTCGTTTTGGCAGAGCTTCTGGGCGCACACGGCAGAAAAAGATGAGGAGCACGGCAGAACAGGCCCCAAGAGCGAAGGAGCACGGCAGAGAGAAACAAGGAACACGGCAGAATAGACCCCAAGAGCAAATGAGTACGGCAGAATACACTCCAAAAACTAAGGAGCACGGCAGAAAATGCACAGGAGCACGGCAGAATAGACCTCAAGAGCTAAGGGGCAGGCAGAAAAAACAGGATCACGGCAGATTAGGCCCCAAGAGCGAAGGAGCACGGCAGGAAAAAAAACCAGGAGCACGGCATAATAGACCCCAGGAGCTAAGGAGCAGGGCTGGATATGCCTCAAGTGCGAAGGAGTACGGCAGAGAAAGACCAGGAGCACGGCAGGATAGACCCCAAAAGCTAAGGACCACGGCAGAGAATGACCAGGAGCACGGCAGAATAGGCCCCAAGAGCGAAGGAGCACGACAGAAAAAAACAGAAGCACGCCAGAGTAGACCCCGAGAGCTGAAGGAGTGCGGGAAAATAGACCCCAAGAGCGAAGGGCAAACCAGAAAAAGACGAAGAGAACAGCAGAATAGAACCCACGAGACAGGGAACACGGCAGAATATGCCCCAAGTGCGAAGGAGCACGGCAGAAAAAAAGCAGGAGCACGGCAGACAAAGACCAGGAGCACAGCAGAATAGGCCCCATGAGCGAAGGAGCACGTCGGAAACAAACCAGGAGCATGGCAGAATAGACTCCAAGAGCTGCCGAGCACGGCAGAAAAAGACCAGGAGCACGGCAGAATAGACCCCAAGAGCTAAGGAGCACGGCATAATAGGCCCCAAGAGCGAACAAGACGCCAGAAAAAGACCAGGAGGACGGCAGAAGATGCCCCAAGAGCTAAGGACGACGGCAGAAAAGACCGAAACACAGCAGAAAAGGCCCGAGGAGCCAAGGAGTACGACAGAAAAGACCAGGAGCACGGCAGAATAGGCCCGAAGAGCGAAGGGGCAAACCAGAAAAAGACGAGGAGCACGGCAGAATAGGCCCGAAGAGACAAGGAGCACGGCAGAAGATGCCCCAAGTGCGAAGAAGCACGGCAGAAAATGACCAGGAGCACGGCAGAATAGACCCCCAGAGCTCAGGGGCACGGCAGAAGAAGACCAGGACCACGGCAGAATAGACCCCAGAGCTAAGGAGCACGGCAGAAAAAGACCAGGAGCACGGCAGAATAGGCCCCATGAGCGAAGGAGCACGGCAGAAAAAAAAAAAAAAAAGCACGGCATAATAGACCCCAAGAGCTGAGGAGCACGGCAGAAGAGGCCCCGAGAGCGAAGGAGCATGACAGAAAAAAAACAGGAGCACGGCAGAATAGACCCCAAGAGCTGAGGAGCACGGCAGAATAGACGCCAGGAAAGAAGGAGCATTGCAAAACACGACCAGTGACCAGGAGCACGGCAGAATAGACCGCGAGAGCTAAGGAGCACGGCAAGATAGATGCAAGAATACAGCATAATACGCCCCAAGGAAGAAGACATAAGCAAGACAAAACACAAGGAGCACGGCAGAATAAACCCCGAAAGCGAAGGAGCACGGCAGAATATGCCCCAAGAGCTAAGGAGCACGGCAGAAAACGACCAGGAGCACGGCATCATAAGCCCCAAGAACAAAGGATTGTGACAGAAACTGGCCAGGAGCATGGCATAATAGGCTAGAAGAGCGAAGGAGCACGGCACAAAAAACAAGGAGCATCTCAGAATAGACCCCAAGAACGAAAGAGCACGGCAGAATAGACGTCAAGAGCGAAGGAGCACTTTTTTCGCCGACCACGCTCCGCCCAATTTGTTTGAGGATGTATGCAGCGAGAGCGCGATGTTAAACATGAGAGGTATTGAAACCGCCACTCCGAGATATCATTTTTGTTAGGATGTCTCAGGCGAGACGCTAGTTTTTTAACATCTGTCGAATTCGCGGGATCCCCTGTGTAAGGGATGTCTCAGGCGAAACGCTCATGTTTGATGAAATCGATGTTGTGAACATTTCATTTTTGTAAGGATGTCTCAGGCGAAATCGCCATTTCGGATCGTCTCGAGGGCGCTCCTGGGGGTCAAATTTGGGCTTGTTTGGGGCCTTTGGGGGCCTTCTTGATGCCTTACAAAACCGGTACAGTCCGATGTTACACACATTCATGTTTTCAGCATGTCCCTAGCGAACTCGTCATTTTTAGATGACTGGCTTAAACCATCTAGAAGACTTTTCAGGAGCGAACCCCAGACGATGTTAAAACAGCAGTTTTCAAAACGATGTTGTTCGATTTGTTATTTGATTGAAGATGTCCCTAGCGAAATCACTATTTTCAGCAACCTTAAGGGCGCTCTTGGGGCCATGTTGTGGCCTTCTGTTGCTTCCAGATGCCCTCCGAAAATCATTACGATGCGATGTCGCACGCATCAATGTTTTGAGGATGTCCCTAGCGAAATCGACATTTTTTGAAGGCTGCCTTGGGCCGTCTGGAAGCCTTTTCATAACCAAAGTCAAAACTACAGAATAGACCCCAAGAGCAAATGAGTACGGCAGAATACACCCCATTAGCTAAGGAGCACGGAAGAAAATGACCAGGAGCACGGCAGAATATACCTCAAGAGCTAAGGAGCAGGCAGAAAAAGACCAGGAGCACGGCAGATTAGGCCCCAAGAGCGAAGGAGCACGGCAGGAAAAAAACCAGGAGCACGGCAGAATAGACCCCAGGAGCTAAGGAGCAGGGCTGGATATGCCTCAAGTGCGAAGAAGTACGGCAGAGAAAGACGAGGAGCACGGCAGGATAGACCCCAAAAGCTAAGGAGCACGGCAGAGAATGACCAGGAGCACGGCAGAAGTGGCCCCAAGAGCGAAGGAGCACGGCAGAAAAAAACAGGAGCACGGCAAATTAGGCCCCAAGAGCGAAGGAGCACGGCAGAAAAAGACCAGGAGCACGGCAGAATAGACCCCAGTGGCCAGGAGCTAAGGAGCAGGGCTGGATATGCCTCAAGTGCGAAGGAGTACGGCAGAGAAAGACGAGGAGCACGGCAGGGTAGACCCCAAAAGCTAAGGAGCACGGCAGAGAATGACCAGGAGCACGGCAGAATAGGCCCCAAGAGCGAAGGAGCCCGGCAGAAAAAAAACAGAAGCACGCCAGAGTAGACCCCGAGAGCTGAAGGAGTGCGGGAAAATAGACCCCACGAGCGAAGGAGCAAACCAGGAAAAGACGAGGAGCACAGCAGAATAGAACCCAAGAGACAAGGAACACGGCAGAATATGCCCCAAGTGCGAAGGAGCACGGCAGAAAACAAAGCAGGAGCACGGCAGACAAAGACCAGGAGCACAGCAGAATAGGCCCCATGAGCGAAGGAGCACGTCGGAAATAAACCAGGAGCATGGCAGAATAGACTCCAAGAGCTGCCGAGCACGGCAGAAAAAGACCAGGAGCACGGCAGAATAGACCCCAAGAGCTAAGGAGCACGGCATAATAGGCCCCAAGAGCGAAAAAGACGCCAGAAAAAGACCAGGAGCACGGCAGAAGATGCCCCAAGAGCTAAGGACGACGGCAGAAAAAGACCGAAACACAGCAGAAAAGGCCCGAGGAGACAAGGAGTACGACAGAAAAGAGCAGGAGCACGGCAGAATAGGCCCGAAGAGACAAGGAGCACGGCAGAAGATGCCCCAAGTGCGAAGAAGCACGGCAGAAAATGACCAGGAGCACGGCAGAATAGACCCCCAGAGCTCAGGGGCACGGCAGAAGAAGACCAGAACCACGGCAGAATAGACCCCAGAGCTAAGGAGCACGGCAGAAAAAGACCAGGAGCACGGCAGAATAGGCCCCATGAGCGAAGGAGCACGGCAGAAAAAAAACAAAGAGCACGGCAGAATAGACCCCAAGAGCTGAGGAGCACGGCAGAAGAGGCCCCAAGAGCGAAGGAGCATGACAGAAAAACAACAGGAGCACGGCAGAATAGACCCCAAGAGCTGAGGAGCACGGCAGAATAGGCGCCAGGAAAGAAGGAGCATTGCAAAACACGACCAGTGACCAGGAGCACGGCAGAATAGACCGCGAGAGCTAAGGAGCACGGCAAGATAGATGCAAGAATACAGCATAATACGCCCCAAGGAAGAAGGAGTATGCAAGAAAAACACAAGGAGCACGGCAGAATAAACCCCGAAAGCGAAGGAGCACGGCAGAATATGCCCCAAGAGCTAAGGAGCACGGCAGAAAACAACCAGGAGCACGGCATCATAAGCCCCGGCAACAAAGGATTGTGACAGAAACTGGCCAGGAGCATGGCAGAATAGGCTAGAAGAGCGAAGGAGCACAGCACAAAAAAACAAGGAGCATTTCAGAATAGACCCCAAGAACGAAAGAGCACGGCAGAATAGACGTCAAGAGCGAAGGAGCATTTTTTTCGCCGGTCATGCTCCGCCCGATTTTTTTGAGGATGTATGCAGCGAGAGCGCGATTTTAAACATGAGAGGTATTGAAACCGCCACTCCAAGATATCATTTTTGTTAGGATGTCTCAGGCGAGACGCTAGTTTTTTAACATCTGTCGAATTCGCGGGTTCCCATGTTTAAGGAATGTCTCAGGCGAAACGCTCATGTTTGATGAAATCGATGTTGTGAACACTTCATTTTCGCAAGGATGTCTCAGGCGAAATCGCCATTTTGGATCGTCTCGAGGGCGCTCCTGGGGGTCAAGTTTGGGCTTGTTTGGGGCCTTTGGGGGCCTTCTTGATGCCTTACAAAACCGTTACAGTCCGATGTGACACACATTCATGTTTTCAGGATGTCGTCCCTAGCGAACTCGTCATTTTTAGATGACTGGCTTAAACCATCTAGAAGCCTTTTCAGGAGCGATCCCCAGACGATGTTGAAACAGCAATGTTCAAAACGATGTTGTTGGATTTGTTATCTGTTTGAAGATGTCCCTAGCGAAATCACTATTTTCAGCAACCTGAAGGGCGCTCTTGGGGCCATGTTGTGGCCTTCTGTTGCTTCCAAATGCCCTCCGAAAATCATTACGGTTCGATGTCGCACGCATCCATTTTTTGAGGATGTCCCTACCGAAATCTACATTTTTTGAAGGCTGCCTTGGGCCGTCTGGAAGCCTTTTCTGAAGCAAAGTCAAAACTGTGTAAGAACAATTGGTTTCAAGTCGATGCTGGTGTATGTTTTCACTTTTTGAGGATGTCCCTAGCGAAATCGCTATGTTTGGAAGTCCCCCCATCGTTCTGACAGCCATCTTGACGTGCTTTTTGGCCTCTCATTGCGTCATCTAGAGATACTTCGAGAACGATATCAAGACGACGTTGAGGACATCTTATTTTGTTGAGAATGTCCCTAGCGAAATGCAAATTGTCTGCCGTGCTCTTCGTTCTGGTCCGCCGTGCTGCCGCGCGTTTTCTGAGGATGTTCCTAGCGAAATCGCATTTCTTAACAGAAGAGTTAGTTAAAGACTTCAGTCGTCATCTCATTTGTTCGAGGAAGTCCCGAGCGAAACGCAAATTTTCACAGACGGCGAAATTTCGCTGTCATCAACTTTTCGAGGATGCCTCGAGCGAAACGCTTGTGTTTGTTAAACGCGATGTCGCGAAGATCTCATTTTTGTGAGGATGTCTCACGTAAAATCGCCATCCCGAGGAATCCGCTAAGCCTGTACACCGTGCGCCCCGCCACCCCCTATAGTTAAGAGATCTCTTACTGATATGAGGAGGATTCAGCCAAAACGTCCAGCTCGCTTCTCGTTCCTCGAAGACGCTTCCCGTCATCCGCTAAGCCTGGGACACCGTGCGCCCCGCCACCCCCTATAGTTAAGAGATCTCTTACTGATATGAGGAGGATTCAGCCAAAACGTCCAGCTCGCTTCTCGTTCCTCGAAGACGCTTCCCGTCATCCGCCAGCTCCCTTGTGGGGCCACCAGGCTGTAGGCCGAAGGTTCGCAGTTTCCTGTACCAGTTGCAGCTTCCAGTTTCCACTTTTACAGTTCTGCTTCTTGCTGCTTACTGTTCCTTGTTGATGGACCGCGCGAGGGGGGGAGGCCCAAACGGGCAGGTTTAGCACGCCCTGAGCGTGTGCTCTGAATTGCTGGGGTGGGTTAAAATTAACACCCCTCACGCAGATCGGCGGGGTCACGGTCCAAAAACACACGGGATTTGCCACATGTCTTAAATTCGCTGGCACCCCTCACGCAGATCTGCGGGGTCAGGGTCCAAGAAAACATGAGACTTGCCACATTTCTTAAAATCGCTGGCATCCCTTACGCAGATCGGCGGGGTCAGGGTCCCAAAACACAAGAATTTGCCAGATTTCTGACATTCGGCGGCACCCCTCCCGCAGATCGGCGGGGTCAAGATGCAAAAACACATAGGATTTGCCAGATTTCTGACATTCGCTGCCACCCCTCACGCAGATCGGCGGGGTCAGGGTCCAAAAACACAAGGATTGCCACATTTCTTAAATTCGGCGGCACCCCTCACGCAGATCGGCGGGGTCAGGGTCCAAAAACACATTGGATTTGCCACATTTCTTAAATTCGGCGGCACCCCTCACGCAGATCTGCGGGGTCAGGGTCCAAAAACACATGGGATTTGCTACATTTCTGAAATTCGGCGGCACCCCTCACGCAGATCGGCGGGGTCAGGGTCCAAAAACACAGAGGATTTGCCGCATTTCTGAAATTCGGTGGCACCCCTGACGCAGATCCGTAGGGTCAGGGTCGAGAAACAAATAGGTCCCGACACTTCTTCATGGCGGCGCCCAAACCTCATGATTTAGCTTTGGCATCTCCCATTATCCGAGGAAGGGGGCCGGCGGCATGGGGCGAAGCCCTTACGGATATAAGGGTGAGAAAGGGAGGGGAAAGGGAGGGAGGGAGAGAGAGAGAGAGAGAGAGAGAGAGAGAGAAAGAGTGAGAGAGAGAGAGAAGACAACAAGGGAGGGCGCGCGGAAAAGACCGCGGATGGGATGGGGGCAGACGATCGATCGATCGACGGCGCCCCGACAGAGGCCTAGAGGGCACCCCGGACCACAGAGAACCAGCACCACGGCCGAGGCAGAGGCCGGGCATGCCCCCCACACAGGCGGCTTCCGGGCGACCAAAGGAAGCATGGGCAACAAGCATGCCAAAACACATCGACACGATGCTCCAAACATCGCCCCCCCCCCAAAAAAGTATCCCGAAACACTCAAAACATATATATATATATATATATATATATATTACTCAACTTCAGAGAATCACACACTGATCGACCCTTGTTGTGACTGTGTTGGCGTGCTCCCCCCCGTGGAGGGGCACGCCCGGCCTCCGCCTCGGCAGCGGCGGGGGCGCGCCCCGCCTGCCCCCCCCCCGCCCTCGGCACGGCCCTGCGCCCGGCCCAGGCGCCCCGGGCGGCAGCGGAGGGGCCCAGCAGGACAGCACGGCGAGGGGCAGCGGGCACGGATCCCAGGGCTCCCAACCCGAATCCCAGATGTTTTCTCAAAATGAATTCTCAAATATCTTTCAAATCTTAGCAGAACCCACCCAAAGTTGTCACATTGTATCTTTTCGTCGGGTCGGCCAACTAGCTCCACCCCGCGCCGGAATTCCTCTAGCTCATCGATGCCGAAAAGCTCTACGAGGTATTAGAAGCCGGGCGGTGGTGGGCGGTTGTCTCTGGCCTTCCCCCCCATTCTTGTCTTGCGCCCTCAGCAGGAGGGGCCCAGCAGGACAGCACGGCGATGGGCAGCGGGCACGGATCCCGGGGCTCCCCGCTCGAATCCCACAGGTTCTGGGCGGTGGTCTCTGGCCCTCCCCCCCCCCATTCTTGTCTGGCGTCTTCCCCCCCGAGTCCAGACTACGTTTTGATCACTGTTGACGGTTCCTCCTGTGGAGGGACACGCCCGATTTCAGCCACGCGCCTGGCCACGACGGCGGCCGGCCTGGCCTCGCGGGCCTGGGCGGCAGAGAATGGGCCCTGGGACAGACAGCGATAGACGGACCCAGATCCCAGGATTTCCCCTAGGAATCCCATGTCTCTTGGGTGTTGAGACGAGCGTGATCCACTACTCGCAAAGCACCTACTCGCAAATGGCCTGGACCCGCCGCGGGGGCTCGATGGAGCTGATGCTAAAGGCCTCCTAGATGGGATCCGGGTAGATGGGGTCGGAGGATCGCGCCGCATCGCCGATGCGTCACCGATACATCGACGATGCAGCGGCGATGCATCGGTGACGTCGGCGATGCATCGGCGACGTCGGCGTGGGGAAACGCGGGCTCCACATCGAGCCGCATCGTCGATGCATCTGCGTTGCTGCGCGATCCACCGACCCCAACTGCTCGGACCCCATCTAGAGACAGGCCTGGAGATGCGGGCATGCCGCGACACTTTCAGGCCGAGCAGGCACCGCGCAGTGCTGCGCGGGGCGAGGCGACGCTCACAGGACGTGCTGCCAGAGTTAGGTCGGGCATGTCGCCCTACAAGGGGCTCCTGGACGACAAATCAAGCATAGCTCACAGAGATGCTCGACACAGCTCCAGAAAATCATCAAGCACTCGTCCCCCGACGATTTGTCTTACTGTGTTTAAGCATGCTCCTCCTGTAGGAGGGACAGGCCCGACTTGACACCGAGGACGTGCTGCCAGAGTGAAGGGGCCCCAGGCCCTTATCTTTCAGGAGGGAGAGAAACACACAGACACAATTAATCCTCCATTCCCCAGAAAACACGGGAAAATATGGGAAGTGGTGGGGAAGACAAAAACCCAGAAAATATGAGAAAATACGGGGGATATTCTTATTTGTGTGTATTTATTTGTGTGTCGTGGGGCCCCAGGCCCTTATCTTCCTGGGAGTCGAGGGGGCGCGCCCTCTGCGGGCAGGCACCCGGCAGCACGGCGGGGCGGGCGGGCGCGCCGAGCGGCCCCGCGGGGCGGGGGGGGCGCCCGAGGACCCCCCCGCGCGGGGCGGCGGCGGCACCGCGAGGGGAGCGCAGAGGCGGCTGTCGGCCTACGACAGGTTTGCGTCGTTCGGGTCGGGCGAAAGGGGGGGATAGCAAAGGGGGGGTTTGAGAATCAGCTCACGTAGCTGATTTTCCCGGCGCCTCCCGGCGCCGGGAGCGGCCATGTATCGAGGAATTGGCCCCTCGGTGAGGCGCAGAGGCGGCTGTCGGCCTACACCCTGCGAAATGCTCAAGAAATCATGGGTTAGGAAATTTATAGTCTCAGAACTGGAACAAAAACCCAACATTTCTGCTAAAATCTCAAGATTTACATGGAAACGTTAGGAATAATCGAGACTCTGGCCGAAAACTTAGGTTTTCTTAAGCATCGCCTAAGGTGTACGACAGGTTTGCGTCGTGGCGTCTCTGGCGTTGGTTCTTGACACCGCGGGTGTCGTTCAACCTTGAACGATCGGACGTTCTGGAAACTCCGGATCGTTCGACGATGGGCTGATTCCGGGCCGCAGGCGGCGTTCAACCTTAAACGCAAAAGGCGGGGTCGCCGCCGGTCGACACGACGCGAACCTACCGTACGGCTCGGTGGCAGCCCATGGAAGGGGCCCAGGGACACGGAAGTAAACACACACACACACACACACAAATCCCAGGATTCCCCAGGTTGTCTCACATCTTCTCGGTTTTCGTCCTCCCCGCCACTGCCCACAGTTTCCCATAGTTTCCTGGAGGTCGACGATTCATGGTGTGTCTGTGTGTCTTTTCCCCTCCTAACCCATGGGAGCCTCCCGATGGTCCTCAGAACGTGTGTTAGCCCCACCGTGCGTTTGTCCATCGAGGCCCGTCGACACGACCCAGGCGATGTAACGATCCACCGATTGGGCTGAAGGGGGTAACACACATGGGGCCAACACACGTCCTGAGGATCATCGAGCCTCCCATACCATCTCGTCGGCTCTTGCGAATCGATGCTCATCCACGCTAAAATGACGCTCACCGACGCCAGATCGTCGCTAATCGCGACGCTAACCAGCGCGAAGTCGGCGCTATCCCGTCGGCTCCAAACGCCAATCGACGCCAGTCGACGCTAGAGACGGAATCAAGAGGGTATACGGTGGGCTCCCATGATTGACCACCGGAACACACGGGCAGTGGACGCGGTGCCAGCGAGTGGCTGGCTCCGTGCACGGACATGGCCTGGCCGACGGTGCGCACGGCGGGTTCGCGTCGTGTCGACCCCGGCGGAGGCTCCTGACACCGCGGGGGTCGCTCACGCTTGAACGAGCGGTCGTCTCAGAAACGCCGGATCCTTCCAGGACGGGCCGACCCTGGGGTAGCCGCCGGCCGACACGGCGCGATGCCGCCGTGGCAAACATGTGTGCGCGCGCTGCTTCTGCAGGGATGTGCAAGGCAGCGACGCTACCGAAGCGAAGCGGCGCGACGCGAAGCGACTGCCGGAGTCGTGCGCGCTCCTCCGGGGAGCCCGCCCGTGCCCCAGTAGGGCATGGCGTGGAGGCCGTGGCCTCGACAAGGGAGATCACCGAAACATTCAGGCTTGTGAAACGTATGCTGGCAGCTCCTCCTCCTCCTCCTCCTCCTCCTCCTCCTCCTCCTCCTCCTCCTCCTCCTCCTGGCGAAAGGCGGCGCGCGAAGGGCGGCGCGCGAGAGGCAGCAGCGCAGGGCGGCGCGCGCGCAGGGAGGCGGCCTGCGGGGAGGTCCCCCGCGGGGCGCGGCGCAGGGCGGCGCGCACTGGGCCCCAACGCCGCGGGAGCACTGGCCGCGCGGGAGGGCTGCCGCGCGGGAGCGCGCAGGCTGCGACGGGCGCCCTCCCTGCGGGACCCGCTCGCCCTCGCCCGTGCCGCTGCGCATCCCAGGGATGACGCCCTCCGTGTCCTCGCCCACCTCCTCCCGGGTCCCTCTCCTTCCTTCCTGTCTCGCCCCCCCCCCTTCCTCCCCTCATCCTTCCTCCCATCCATCCCCCTTGTGCTCTCTTCCCTTTCTCCCGTTCCGTGGGGGCCATCTGTGTCTCATTCGTCCCTCCCCGTCCCTCACTCCTCCTCCATCCCCCTGCACACCCCTGACCCCGCCCTCTTCCATCTTCCCTCCCATTTACCTGCGCCCCCCCCACACACACACACTTACGCTCATCTTCCTTGCATCCCTTCCCCCTCCCTTTGTTCCACATCCGCGTTGCGCGTAACACTTTCAGTCCTCATCCCACTCGCCCCTGATATAGCTCAGTCCGTGGAAAGAGGGAGTGAAGCAACCGATGGCCACGCAAACCAAGTACCCTGCAACGGACCAAACCC
Source organism: Prorocentrum cordatum (assembly GCA_963575745.1). Taxonomy (NCBI): domain Eukaryota; class Dinophyceae; order Prorocentrales; family Prorocentraceae; genus Prorocentrum; species Prorocentrum cordatum. Next base: position 229,450 of record CAUYUJ010016863.1, on the reverse strand, counting down.
GCCTGTAGTGAATGACAATGGGAGCTGGTCCCGAATAGTTTGACCGATGACAATACGAGATCTGTCGTTGGTTGTGCAAGCTATACGGGAAGCACACGCGCCGCGCGACTCACAGGACAGCAAGAAAGGACGAAGACTCAGGCCCAAAACTCGAACATGACTTGGGGTAAGATCGGGGGACAGGAACAGTACGGAAAAGGGGCCGACAAAGAAAGCTACGGCAGCAGTGAAACGCCGACAACAGAAGCAGAATGAGGGAATAGGGTGGCCGCCATTTTCCAGTGGCACACTGAACAAGCAGCGTGGCCCGCACCATGTCGCTGTGGCGCTCCAAGGGATCAGCTGTCCATAGCTAATCAGCTAATGCAGGAATCGAGCGAAACAGACCTCGCCCATAAAATTCTCCGCTTCCTACCTGCACGGTGCGGCGCGGGAACGTCACCCCCGCAGGCTCGACACCAGGTCTTCGGGACACGCGGGACGCAACTCCGCTGGACCACCAGCAGCCCTGCAAAGTGGCGACGGGTTCGCAGATCGCAGCCCCCCCCCACTCCCCCCCCCGAGATGCGAGGTCCGATTTAGGTCCACGGGGGGCGTCGTTCTGCTGGACCAACAGAAACCCTAGAAAGTGGCGATCGTTTTGCAGACAGCAGCCCCCCAAGGATCGCGAAGGCTAATTTAAATCCGCGTGGGACGTCGCTCCGCTCCAGCAGCCATAGAACGTGGCGACGGTTTCGCAAATAGCACCCCCCAAGAGACGACGAGGTTTAAGTTAAGACCGCGTGGGACACCACTCCGCTGGACACCCCAGCGGCCCTCGAACGTGGCGACGGTTTCGCAGATCGCAGCCCCCAGAGATGGCGAGGTCTAACTTAGGTCAGCGTGGGACGCGCCTTTCGCTGGACCACCCAGCAGCCTTCGAAAACGGCGGCTGCTTCGCAAATCGCAGCCCCCCAGGGATGGCGAGGTCTAGTGCAGGTCCTCGTGGGACACGCCTTTCGCTGGACCATCCAGCAGCCCTCGAAAACGGCGGCTGCTTCGCAAATCGCAGCCCCCCAAGGATGGCGAGGTCTAATGTAGGTCCTCGTGGGACACCGCTCCGCTGAACCCCAGCAGCATTCGAAAACGGCGACGGCTTCGCAGATCGCAGCCGGGTCTGCGTGGGACACCCCTCCGCTGGACCCCCAAGCAGCCTTCGACAGTGGCGAGTTTCGCAGATCGCAGCCTCTCAGGGACGACGAGGTCTAATTGAGGTCCTAGTGGGACACCACTTCGCTGGACCCGCATGCAGCCCTCGAACGTGGCGATAGATTTGCAGATCGCAGCCTGCCTCACTCTAATGTGCCCGAGAATCTCGGACTTAGAATCTATACGGTACCTAAGGCTTTGAACGGGTTTCGACATGCGCGCGCGCGAGGACGCGCGCGTGTAAACTTTGTCATGCGCATTGCGGGGGGGTCTAGGAAATTTCTATGTTTTACTAAGCGAGTGACTCGACACGTTTATGTAGATTCGTATACGAAATGAGCGATGAGGCAGAATAGTGCGTAGATTGTGCGATCCCAGGGTGCTTCAGGCCTAAGGTGGGTGGTAGAGCCTATTCTCTTTGAGTCTACAGTGCGCAATAAGTGCTTGCACTTAGGGGCTCTTACTTCTGCTCTAGGGAACTTGGCCTGTCTGCGGATCTGGCGGCTATGTTGTCGCCGCCGCCCCGCCGCCGCCACGTCGCCGCCCGTCGTCTGGGCCGTTCTGGCGCCCTGGCAGCTATGTTGTTGCCGTCGCCGCCTCGTCGCCGCCGCGTCGCCGCCCGCTGTCTGGGTCTCTGCCGCTCCGGCGGCCATGTTGTCGTCGTCGCCGCCCCGTCGCCGCCGCGTCGCCGCCACATAGGTTGTTCCACATCGATTCTCCTTTTCTAAAAAAAGAATAGACTCTACCCCCCGGACTTAACGCTTCCCCCTGGGATCGTATAGTTTCATATATATATATATATATATATATATACACAGATTCTGCACACTCGTCCATCCTAAATATGAAACCATACATCCCAGGCAGGCCGGTTTCCCCCCCTTGAGGTTCCCTTGTAAAGAACACTATGCGGTGACATTTTTTGTTTTAACATAACACTTGTTTCACGAATCCCTTGCCCAAAAAAAAACACGAACCGAAGTGCACACGCGCGCGTCGTCGAGCGCGCATGCCGAAATCCTTCACAAACCTTCGGTGCTGGAAGGATGTCGCAATCGAGTTCAAACAAAAACATACAAAAACACATGGTTCCGCAACACTGATTTGCTAAAAAAGCTTCCGCGCGAGCTCATGCGAAATCTTAAGAAAATCATATGTTTTTTCAAGATTTTCACAAAATGCTACCAAACGGGCTTCGCGCGCGCATGTCGAAATCTGTCGAACGCTCTTGCGCAAGAACCCATGCAAACCCCGCTCCCCCCGCTCCCCCCCTCTGTCGCGAGAACCCTCTGCAAAGAATGGGACGAAGTGCAGACGCGCGCGTGGTCGCGCGCATAAGCCGAAATCCTTCAAAACCCATCGGTTTCGGAAGGATTTCGAAATCGTGCGTCCAAAAAAAACATACAAAAACCCAAGGTTTCGCAACACGGATGTTCAACAAACGCGTGCGCGCGCGCTCTTGCGTCGTCGTTGTCGTCGTCGTCGTCGCCGTCCTCCCTCCTCCCGCGTCGCTGTCGTCGTCGTCGTCGTCGCCTACGTCGTCCTCTGTCTTTCCTCGTGTTCGTCGTCGTCGTCCTCTTTGGCGTCGTGGTCGTTTCCGTCGTCCTTGTCGCCGTGGTCGTTTTTCCTCCTCCTCCCTCGTCGTCGTCGTCGTCCGTCGTCGGCGTCTCGTCGTCGTCCCTCCTATCTCGTCGCCGTCGTCGTCGTCGTCGTTGTCGTCGTCGTCTTCCCTCCTCCCTCGTCGTTGCCGTCGTCGGCGTCGCCGTCCTTCCTCCTTCTTCGTCGTTCGCGTCGTCGCCGTCCTCCCTCCTCCCTCGTCGTTGTCGTCGTTGTCGCCGTTGTCGCCGTCGTCGTCCTCCCTCCTCCCTCGTCGTCTTCGTTGGCGACGTCGTCGTCGTCTTCGTTGTCGTCGTCGGCGTCGGCGTCGTCGTCTTCGTCGTCGTTGTCGGCGTCGTCGTCGTCGCCGCGTCGTCGTCGTCGGCGTCGTTGTCGTCGTCGTCGTCGTCGGCGTCGTCGTTGTCGTCGTCGGCGTCGTCGTCGTCATCGTCGTCGTCGTCGTCGTCGTCGTCGTCGGCGTCGGCGTCGTCGTCGTCGTCGGTGTCGTCGTCGTCGTCGTCGTTGTCGTTGTCGGCGTCGTCGAAGTCGTTGGAGACGTCGTCGGTGTCGTCGTAGTCGTTGTCGGCGTCGTCGTCGTCGTTGTCGCTGTCGTCGTCGGCGTCGCTGTCGTTGGCAAGTGCCATTTGGTACCCACCGTCACGGTCTTAAGAGATTTTGCGAACCAAGGTGCGGGTGGGTGGGTGGGATGTTTGCCCGAGCAGTGGAGTGGTCAAGCGCGGTGCAGGGTAGTCTATTCTCCTTTCCAAAAAATAATAAACTCTACCCCCCCCCGGACTTATCGGCCCTCCGTGGGATAGTACGATTTCATATATATTCTGCACACTCGTCCATCCTAGATATGAAATCATACCATCCCAGGCAGGCCGGTTTCCCCCCCCCTGGGGGTCCGTTGTAAAAAACACTATGCGGTGACGTGTTTTGTTCTAACATAGCTTTTTTTCAATGCCTTGCAAAAAACTGAGACGAAGTGCACACGCGCGCGCGTCGTCGCGCGCGCATGCCGAAATTCTTCACAAACCTTCGGTGCCGGAGCGATTTCGCCATCGAGTTTCCAAAACACATGTAAAAACACATGGTTTCGCAACACTGATTTGTTAAACAAGCTTCCGCGCGAGCTCTTGCGCAATCTTGAGAAAACCATAGGTTTTTCAAGATTTTCACAAAATGCTACCAAACGGGCTTCGCGCGCGCGCATGTCGAAATCTGTCGACCGCACCTGCGCGTGTGCCGTCGCGAGAACCCTCTGCAAAAAATGAGACGAAGTGCAGACGCGCGCGTCGTCGCGCGCGTACGCCGAAATCCTTCAAAACCCATCGGTTTCGGAAGGGTTTCGAAATCGTGCGTCCAAAAAAACATACAAAAACCCAAGGTTTCGCAACACGGATTTTCAACAAAAGCGTGCGCGCGCGCTCTTGCGTCGTCGTCGTCGTCGTCATCGTCGCCGTCCTCCCTCCTCCCGCGTCGTTGTCGTCGTCGTCACATACGTCGTCCTCTGCCTTTCCTCGTGTTCGTCGTCGTCGTCCTCTTTGGCGTCGTGGTCGTTTCTGTCGTCCTTGTCGCCGTGGTCGTCCTTCCTCCTCCTCCCTCGTCGTCGTCGTCGTCGTCCGTCGTCGGCGTCTCGTCGTCGTCTCTCCTATTTCGTCGCCGTCGTCGTCGTCGTCGTCGTCGTCGTCGTCGTCGTCGTCTTCCCTCCTCCCTCGTCGTTACCGTCGTCGGCGTCGCCGTCCTTCCTCCTTCTTCGTCGTTCGCGTCGTCGCCGTCCTCCCTCCTCCCTCGTCGTTGTCGTCGTTGTCGCCGTTGTCGCCGTCGTCGTCCTCCCTCCTCCCTCGTCATCGTCTTCGTTGGCGACGTCGTCGTCTTCGTCGTCGTCGTCGGCGTCGGCGGCGTCGTCGTCTTCGTCGTCGTTGTCGGCGTCGTCGTCGTCGCGGCCGTCGTCGTCGTCGTCGTCGTCGGCGTCGTTGACGTCGTCGTCGTCGTCGGCGTCGTCGTTGTCGTCGTCGTCGGCGTCGTCATCGTCGTCGTCGTCGTTGTCATCGTCGTCGTCGTCGGCGTCGTCGTCGTGGGTGTCGTCGTCGTCGTCGTCGTCGTCGTTGTCGGCGTCGTCGAAGTCGTTGGGGACGTCGTATGTGTCTTCGTAATCGTTGTCGGCGGCGTCGTCGTCGTTGTCGCTGTCGTCGTCGGCGTCGCTGTCGTTGGCAAGTGCCATTTGGTACCCACCGTCACGGTCTTAAGAGATTTTGCGAACCACGGTGCGGGTGGGTGGGTGGGGTGTTTGCGCGAGCAGTGGAGTGGTCAAGCGCGGTGCAGGGTAGTCAATTGCACAACGTAGATTCTCCTTTCTAAAAAGAAAATAGACTCTACCCCCCCCCGGGGACTTAACGCTTCCCCCTGGGATAATATAATCCCACCAGCCCTCTGGGCGTCGGTGGTTTAGAGCGTTTCCTCTTCCACCCATCCTTCTTCCCCTTCGGGGAGGGGTTTACCCCTCCCCCTACCCCCTCCCCACTGACCTGGACAGGGGGGGCCGCGGGTAGTTAGAGCGTCCAAGATGGCCCAACACGGCTCCAAGAGAGCCTCAGGGAGCTCAAAATGACCTCCAAGATGGCTCCAGATAGCGCAAGATGCCTCAAGATGGTCCCCATGATGTTCCAAGACGCTAAAAGAGCTTCCCCAAACGGTTCCAAGTGCTCACAAGAGCATCACTAGGATGCCTCCAAGAGGCCAACATGCTTCAAAACCCTAGGGAAAATCAATGTTTTTGGTGTTCTCACTTTTTCGCTTGCGATGCGCATCCGAGGCGTCAAGATGGCTCTAAGATGGCTCAAGATAGCTCCAAAAGGGGCCCAAGAAAGCCCCAAGACGGCGCCAAGAGCGGCAACGAACGCTCCAAGAGCACCCCAAGAGGGGTTCAGGAGGCGATGTTAAAGGCTCTACAAGGGCGACGCTAAAAAATGCTTCCGCTTTCTTTGCCAGATCCCCTCCAACATGGCTCTACCAGCGCCTCTGAGGCCTCCAAGAGCGCTTCAAGAGCGCCCCAAACGACGCCCAAGAGGCCTCCAAGAGGCTCACAAGGTCGTCAAAGATGGGCCAAGGCGGCTCCCTGAGAGCCTCGGGAAGCCCAAGACACCTTCCAAGATGGCTGACGATTGCGCGACCTGCCTCAAGATGGCTCCGACGATGTTTCAAGACGTTCCAAGACTGCTCCAAAACGATTCCAACAGGCTGGCTCAAGATAGCGCAACCTGCCTCAAGATGGCTCCGAAGATGTTCCAAGACGCTCCGAGACCGTCCCAGGACGATTCCAAGTGGCCATATGAGCTCTCCAGGATCCCCTTCCCCCTCGCCTACCTATTATTCCTCCTCCGTCATCCCCCTCCCCTTCTTTCTCCTTTTTCCACATCTTTACAATATTTCCCATAATCGCACCAGCCCTCTGGGCGTCGGTGGTTTAGGGCGTTTCCTCTTCCACCCCTCCCTCTTCCCCTTCGGGGAGGGGTTTACCCCTCCCCCTACCCCCTCCCCACTGACCTGGACAGGAGGGGCGGGGAGCGGTCAGAGCGTCCAAAACGGCCTCGGCGAGGAAGCCAAAATCATTGATTTTACTATGGTTTGGGCCCCATTTTGGCCTTCTGAGGGGGCAGCGCTAATTAGAGCTCCCCTCTTCTTTGATCGATTTCCTCCACGATGGCCGCAAGAGGCCCCCAGGATGCCCCAAGAGGCCGCAGGATGGCCCCAAGATGGCCCCAAGAGGCCCCCCAAGAGGCCCCCAGGAGGCCCCCAAGAGACCCCCAAGAGGCCCCAAGAGACCCCCCAGAGGCACCCAAGAAGCGCCCAGGAGGCCCCAAGAAGCGCCCAGGAGGCCCCCAAAGGCCCCAAGATGGCCCCAAGAGGCCCCAAGAGGCCCCCAGGAGGCCCCAAAGAGGATCCCGAACGGCCCACAGAGGCCCCCCCGAGGCACCCAAGACGCCGAAAAGCCCCTCAGGACGACCCTCTACTCGCCTGGGCGTCGTTTCTGGACGGGCTGGTGGGGATACGCGAAGCGTCTAGAATTTCGTACATATTCTGCACACCCGTCCATCCTAAATATGAAACCAGACCATCCCAGGCAGGCCGGTTTCCCCCTCCCTGAGGGTCCCTTGTAAAAAACACTATGCGGTGACATGTTTGCTTTAACATAACACTTGTTTCGCGAATCCCTTGCCAACAAAAAGAAGTGCACACGCGCGCGTCGTCGCGCGCGCATGCCGAAATCCTTCACAAACCTTCGGTGCCGGAAGGATTTCGCAATCGAGTTTCCAAAACAACATACAAAACACATGGTTTCGCAACACTGATTTGCTAAAAAAACTTCCGCGCGAGCTCTTGCGAAATCTTGGGAAAACCATAGGTTTTTCAAGATTTTCACAAAATGCTACCAAACGGGCTTCGCGCGCGCGCGCATGTCGAAATCTCTCGAACGCCCTTGCGCGTGTGCCGTCGCGAGAATCCTCTGCAAAAAATAGGACGAAGTGCAGACGCGCGCGTGGTCGCGCGCGTACGCCGAAATCCTTCAAACCCCATCGGTTTCGGAAGGGTTTCGAAATCGTGCGTCCAAAAAAACATACAAAAACCCAAGGTTTCGCAACACGGATTTCGCAACACGGATTTTCAACAAAAGCGTGCGCGCGCGCTCTTGCGTCGTCGTCGTCGTCGTCATCGTCGCCGTCCTCCCTCCTCCCGCGTCGTTGTCGTCGTCGTCACATACGTCGTCCTCTGCCTTTCCTCGTGTTCGTCGTCGTCGTCCTCTTTGGCGTCGTGGTCGTTTCTGTCGTCCTTGTCGCCGTGGTCGTCCTTCCTCCTCCTCCCTCGTCGTCGTCGTCGTCGTCCGTCGTCGGCGTCTCGTCGTCGTCTCTCCTATTTCGTCGCCGTCGTCGTCGTCGTCGTCGTCGTCGTCGTCGTCGTCGTCTTCCCTCCTCCCTCGTCGTTACCGTCGTCGGCGTCGCCGTCCTTCCTCCTTCTTCGTCGTTCGCGTCGTCGCCGTCCTCCCTCCTCCCTCGTCGTTGTCGTCGTTGTCGCCGTTGTCGCCGTCGTCGTCCTCCCTCCTCCCTCGTCATCGTCTTCGTTGGCGACGTCGTCGTCTTCGTCGTCGTCGTCGGCGTCGGCGGCGTCGTCGTCGTCGTCGTTGTCGGCGTCGTCGTCGTCGCGGCCGTCGTCGTCGTCGTCGTCGTCGGCGTCGTTGACGTCGTCGTCGTCGTCGGCGTCGTCGTTGTCGTCGTCGTCGGCGTCGTCATCGTCGTCGTCGTCGTTGTCATCGTCGTCGTCGTCGGCGTCGTCGTCGTGGGTGTCGTCGTCGTCGTCGTCGTCGTCGTTGTCGGCGTCGTCGAAGTCGTTGGGGACGTCGTATGTGTCTTCGTAATCGTTGTCGGCGGCGTCGTCGTCGTTGTCGCTGTCGTCGTCGGCGTCGCTGTCGTTGGCAAGTGCCATTTGGTACCCACCGTCACGGTCTTAAGAGATTTTGCGAACCAAGGTGCGGGTGGGTGGGTGGGATGTTTGCGCGAGCAGTGGAGTGGTCAAGCGCGGTGCAGGGTAGTCAATTGCACCACATAGATTGCACCGCATATATTGCACCGCGTGAATTTGCACAACGTGCGTTGTATCACAGATGTTGCAAACCATAGATTGTGAAACATAGGTTGCACAACACTTATGCTACCACATAGGCTGCACAATATTTACATAGATAAATCGATTGCACCACAGAGCTTGGCCCATTCAGCAGCACAACATGTATTGCATAACCTAGGTTGCACTACATATGGTGCACAGCATGGATTGCACAACCTAGGTTGCACTAAATAGTTCGTACCTCATAGAGGGAAATAATTAGAGCTAGACTGTATAACACATATATATTTATATATATGATATGCACAGACAGATCGCACAGTATTGCACAGCATAGGTTGAAACCAAAAATCAGAGTCCACAGCATATATATATATATATATCACACTACTGGTTGAACACACACACATTGCACGTCACAGAGTGTGCCTGATGTACCACACTTCATACGTTGCGCCAAAGCAGTTGTACCATATACATATAGCACCGCATGAACAGCACACCATACATTGCACCACGTGGATTGCACAACATCCATTGCACCTCATAGACCGCACCACTACGATTGCACCAACCATATGCTCTGCACCACCCGATCTTGACCGCACACACTTTGCACCACGCAGACCTCGAGAAACACACTGCCTGGGCTCCACGCGGGCCAACCTGGTGCCATGTGTCAAGCCATGTGGTGCAATCTCAAGGGCTCCCAACTTCGCGCTTCGCGCTCCGCGAAGCGCGAATAACTTCGCGCTCTCGCGCCGCCCCCCCAAAGGGAGAAAAGGAGGACGAGGAGGAGGGGGAGAAGGAACGAGGACCGCGAAGCGCGAACCGCGAATAACTTCGCGCCCTCGTGGGAGCCCTTGAATCTGTGGTGCGGCGGCGGGGCGGTGGCGACGGGCCGCGACGAGGAGGCGACGGGCGGCGACGGGCGGCGGCGGGGCGGCGATGGGGTGGCAGCAAGCGGACCGGGGCGGCAGACCGGCCCAGTCCCTGAACAGTGGGAAAACCGTAAAAACCTCAACAAATGTAAGCAATGTTGGCGGAAGGGTTCCGCGGGGGGCAGGAATCCGGATTCCGTTTTCAATCAGAGGAGGCTTCCCGCACTGTGAGGTCTGGGGGCAGGATGTCGTTTCCAGAGGGCGAGAAGCGATGTGGTTCCACCGAACTGGTGGGGGGCGATAATTGCACACCCAAGTTGTAGGGGACTTCTCCCCAAACCAGAGGGGGGACGATCGGGATGCAATGGCTTGGCGGGGGGGGGGAACGTCGCCCTGGAATCAGCGATACATCGCCGATAGATCGGCGATGGGCCCCCCATAGCGAAGCCGCACGTTCCTGGGCGGGGTGGGATACGGGGCACCTATGAGCGATCAGCGTGCGAACGGAGGTCGATGATTCCCCCCCCTTGAGCACATCCCCTCCTAACGTTGCCCCTGACAGACCTCGCCCTCGTCGCCGAGACGCCCCCCCTCACTGAGGTCTTGGCCACACACGCCCCCAAGGCAGGAGAGCCCAGAATCGAATCGACAAATCGGATCGGCGATCGACATGAGTCGGATCGGCGGGAATCGGCAGCCAAGTCGGGAGAAGTCGAATCGGCTGAAATAGCCAGGCCAGTGGGCCTCCATTGAGGAATCGGAATCCAATCCGGAATGCGAAGCCGAATCGACTCGGAATCAGAGGCCATCGAAGTCGACTCCAATCGAACCGACAGAATCGGAGCGAACCCTGCCGAGGGGCCTGACGAAGCTGGCCACCGCCTCGTCGAAGGACTCCTGCGCGCACGGCGCGGTGCTCGCGCACGGAGGCGGCCGGCGGCGGCGGCGCCGAGGACCCCGCGCCCCTGGGGCGATCGACATCTCACGGGGTGCCCCTGCTCACGCTGGAGCTCTTGGAGGGGCGGGGCCAGGGCACGAATCCAGGCACAGCCTCTGGAGGCCGAGTTGTCTGGCCATGCCCCGCCCGCCCCCTCTGGCGACCAGAGCGGGGGCAGCAGCGGGGGCATGGATCGAGCGTCGATCCCTGAGCGCCAGCCGACCCACTTCGGGAGCGGTAAGACAGCAACTCACGACTCAGGAAAGCTTTTCCTCGTCGCCGTTGCGCCCAGCAGCGCGCCCAATGCGGAGCATGACGCATTTGCTCCACATGGCGCTGTTAGGCGCGGCGCTGTTTGAGCGCTACCGAGCACTTTGGGGTGCATGTTAGCGCTCTTGAGCGCTGCTGGTCGATAGATCTCGGGCGGGCGGTGGGGGGGTGACTTAAATGGGGGATGAAGAAAAGAGACCCAATGGGGCAATCTAGGACCTCTTTGGGGGCCAGCTGGGGCCAAAAAAGGGTCCCTGTTTGGCGCTCCGCGCGGATTTCTTGGATCTGCGCTGGAACTGAAGGGGCCCTGGGACACACAAATAAATACACACAGTCTCAGGATTCCCCAGATTTTCCGACAGTTTCTGGGTTCCTGTCTTCCCCCCCACTTCCCATAATTCCCCAGATCTTCTAGGGCATCGACGATTCATTGTGTCTGTGTGTGTTTCTTCCCCTCCTGAGGCACCCACTCCCTGGCGCGCGGGGAGCGCCAGGGGCGGCGCCGGACCCGCCGCCGGGGGCCCCAACGCGGCCCCGTGGCGGCCGGGCCGGCAGCGGGCGGCGAGCGGCGGGCGGCCCGCGGCGGCGGGCGGCGGCCTGCGCCGGCTTCTCGACGACGACGACGACGACGACGGCGACGACGGCGGCGGCGGCGACGGCCCCACGTCGGCGGGCGGGCGGCCCGCGGCGGCGGGCGGCGGCCTTCGTCGGCTCGTGCTCCATCAGCCGCTGGAACACCGGGACGACGCCGTCGCGCGCGGGGCGGCCCGAGGCCCGAGAGAACTCTCTCAGCTGGCGCGCGGAGGGGTGCTGGTCGCGGTCGCCGTCGCCGCCGTCGTCGCCATCGTCGCCATCGTCGTCGTCGTCGTCGTCGCCGTCGCCATCGTCGTCGTCGTCGCCATCGTCGTCGTCGTCGTCGTCGTCGTCGTCGTCGTAGTCGTCGTCGTTGTCGTCGAAATCGTTGTCGTCGTCGTCGACGTCGTCGTCGTCGTCGTCGAAAGAGTCATCCGTCGTCGTCGAGATCGTTGTCGCCGGCGCCGTTCTCCCCCTGCTGCTCCGCCTCCTCCGGGAGCGAGGCGGGGGCAGGGGAAGGCCTGTGGGGGAGGGCGGGGGGCGAGAGCAGGCGGAACAGCTGGAGCAGGAGGGGGGATTGGGGGGTGGGGGGGCGGGACGAGGAGGGAGGAGGGGGAGCGGGGGCGAGAAGGACGAGGGGGAGGGGGAGGGAGAGGTCGAGTCGAGGTCGAGGGGGAGGGGGCAGAGGTCAGCTGCTGCTGCTGCTGCTGCTGCTGCTGCTGCTGCTGCTGCTGCTGCTGCTCCTGCTGCGGCTCTCGGCCACCCGCGCCGCCCCCGCACAGAGGAGTGCCGCCGCGCCCCGCCAGAGGCCAGGGGCCGTCGGGCCGAGAGCAGCTCTGCCCTCGACGAGCGCGCGCACGCGGACGCCGAACGGGAGACAGGCTGGAAGGCAGGGCCCGAGGGATCGATGGATCCAGGATGGAGGCATCTGGACGTTTCTGGGCCCCCTTCTCGGCGGCGGGCGAAGAGGGAAGTGAGAGGGAGAGGGCCTCCTCAGAAGGCGGCGTGGATTCTCAGAAGGCTGGGGGAGGTGTCCTGTGTCTGCGGGGAAGGCTGAAGGCACTTCTCAAAAGGCCGGGGGACTTCCGGGCCTTCTGAGGAGGCCCGCCCCTTCTCACTTGCCCCCCGGACTCGACGACGCTGTTCTGCGTCGTCGGGAGGGGTCGAGGGCTCGAGGATCGCCACGTCTGAACGTCCCCGGTGAGACGAAGCCAGGACGAGGACAACATCGAGCAAGGATGACAATCGAGAAACTTTGAGATGCAGCGGATCTCAAGATCGTCTCAAGCTCCGCGGCCTTCTCGGAGCGTTCCGAAAACGCTCCGAGGGAGCGATCTGGACGCACCGCGTGGCCACTGCAGAATCCCCAGCGGCCCCACCCAGCCCTCGGAGGGGAGTGCGAAAGGGCCCCAATCTGTCCTCGGGCCTCTGCAGGTGTGCTCCCGGCCCAGGTCTGGAAGAACGAAGAGCGACACCGGCCGCCACCCCCCTGGCATTCCCAACCCCATCGAGCCACTCCACGTTTCACGATGCCCCAGCTGGACCCTGACATCCGAGGCCGCGACCGCTTCCCAGCGGATACTTCTCTCGCCCCGGAACAGTTTTTGATGGCCCTGGGGCCCGCCGCAGCCAACCCGTATCAGAAGGATGCGCGGAAAGGATGCAAGGGCCTTGGAGGCCCATGTGAAACGTTTTTCGAACGAGGTTGGCCAGCGAAAGTCGCTAAGGATGGGCCGAAGGGGCAAGGATGCAAGGGCACCCTTGGGAAGGTTGCCCACCCTTGCCATGCGGGTTGCCTGCGCTGCGCAGGAGTCTCAGGTCTTCGCGCCGAACGAATCTGGGCCTCCCAGACTGCCAGCGCGGAGATCTGAGAGGGTCTGGCGCGCTGTTCATCCGGGGTGGTTCTCTGATGGTCCTGGGGCCCAACGCGAAAGCGGGGGGTCAGGGCGCCAAAATCGTGTGAACAACTGGCATTATTCGTGTTGTGCGGAACGCTGTCACCAACGCTGTCGACATGGGTGGAACAGGATCAGTCAGCATCGCATCGGCAAATCCGATTGAATCGAAACGTGCGTTGGATTAGGCTGCACTGGCACGCAGTCCAACTCGAATCGGATCAGCTGCGCCAGGGTACAGGAATTGCCGATGCAGGCACCAACCGCACCGAATCGTTGGCAAATCGCGAGCTGGCAAGAATCGACACAAAGTCAGATCGATAGCATCGAAGTGCGCCCGTAGGGCCCAGACCACGACGTCGCGATTTTGTTCACAACGTGGACCTCAGAGGTCTGCTCCCCCTCCCACAGTCCTGGGGTCCAGGGAGGGCCCCCGAGGCTGAAAATCCGCCGGCCCCCTTGTGGGGCCACCAGGCTGTAGGCCGGAGGTTCGCAGTTTCCTGTGCCAGTTGCAGCTTCCAGTTTCCACTGTTACAGTTCTGCATCTTGCTGCTTACTGTTCCTTGTTGACTTCTTGCTGCTTACTGTTCCTTGTTGTTGGACCGCGCGAGGGGGGGAGCCCCAAAACGAACATTTCTACCACGCCCAAATCGTATTTCCTGAATTGCTGGGGTGAACAAAAATTGACACCCCTCACACAGATCGGCGGGGTCAGGGTCCGAAAACATCCGGAATTTGCTACATTTCTCACATTCGGTGGCACCCCTCATGCAGATCGGCAGGGTCAGGGCACAAAAACATATAGGATTTGCCACATTTGCCACATTCGGTGGCACCCCTCACGCAGATCGGCGGGGTCAGGGTCCAAAAACACAAAGGATTTGCCACATTTCTCACATTCGGTGGCACCCCTCTCGCAGATCGGCGGGGTCAGGGTCCAAAAACAAAGATTTGCCACATTTCTCACATTCGGTGGCACCCCTCACGCAGATCGGCGGGGTCAGGGTCCAACAACAAATACGATTTGCCACATGTCTCACATTCGGTGGCACCCCTCTCGCAGATCGGCGGGGTCAGGGTCCATAAACATAACGGATTTGCCACATTTCTCACATTCGGTGGCACACCTCACGCAGATAGAGGGGGTCAAGGCCCAGAAAAACAAATACGATTTGCCACATTTCTCACATTCGGTGGCACCTCTCACGCAGATCGCGGGGTCAGGGTCCAAAAACATATTGGATGTGCCACATGTCTCACATTCGGTGGCACCCCTCACGCAGATCGGCAGGGTCAGTGTCCAAAAACACACAGGATTTGCCACATGTCTCACATTCGGTGGCACCCCTCACGCAGATCGGCGGGGTCAGGGTCCATAAACATAACGGATTTGCCACATTTCTCACATTCGGTGGCACCCCTCTCGCACATCGGCGGGGTCAGGGTCCAAACACATAAGGGATTTGCCACAGTTCTGAAATTCGGCTGCACCCCTCACGCAGATCGGCAGGGTCACGTCGTCTTACCAATCGCCAGGTGTGGTAACCCCTCTGGTCATCTGTTGGTTTTGCACATTACGAGTCGGCCTCGCATGAAGTTGCGATACTGCTTCACGACAGCGCCCAGGCCTCATGACATAGCTCTTGCATGGTGCATTCTCCGAGAGAGGGGGCCGGCGGCAGGGGGCGAAGCCCTTACGGATTGGCCATCTTCCTCCTGTACAGGGACACGCCCGACTTAATGTGATACAGCTCAACTTCCAGAGCGCCACGCGGACTTCTTGGATCGGCGCTGGACTCCCCGCCCCCTCACTGGCGCGCGCCACGCGCCAGGGGCGGCGCCGGAGGCGCCGCCCAGTTGGGGCCTCCAGCGCCGATCCGAGAAATTCGAGCGGATCTCTGGAGGGTTACGTTCACACGACAGGAGTTTCCTTCCGAGGAGACCCCGCCGTCGTGACCCTTTCGAGACGAGAGGTGCCTGGGGAAGGAAGGGGACGACATGGCAGGATCGGTCAGCATCGAATCGGTGAAACGGATCGGGTTGAAACGTGCATCGGACCGGGCACGCACCAGCACGGAGTCGGAGCCGAATCGGAGGGGCTGCGCCAGGATGCGCAGCAACGCCATGTCAGCATCGGGCCGCATCGGATCGTCGGGGCATCGGAGTCGAATTGGATTCGATCGGACTGGCCGAAGTGAATACCGTCAACCCGTACCATAAGGACGCACGACAAGAATGGGGCATTGGAAAATCATGCTGACGCTTGGCGGGCGGGGCGCGGCCAGCGAGGACGGCCAATAGACGGGCCGAAGGGGGAGGATGCAAGGCTAGGTGACCTTGGAAAGTTGCTCATCCTTGCTACGCGGGTGGACTTTAGGAATGTAGCAATGGGGAGTTGGAGTCATCTTGCTAACGCTAGCAGAGCTTGCCGCAACGGCGGTAACGCTTGCAGCGCGTCTCAAGTGCCATTGGGGGCGCGATGATGGCGCTCTTCAGGCTATGTGTTCCGATGCGTAGACGGGCACGCTGACCAAAAGATTTGTGGATGCCATGACAATGGACAACCCAACAGTCCTATCATTGAACTAAGCATGTGTTTAAACTGTTGGAAGCATGTTCTAACACATGTTCAACACGTGCGTTTTACACGTTCAAGGCACGTTAAAAACATGTTGTATGCATCCGGTAATTCTTTGGCAACATGCTTCCTCTCTGTTCATCGTCGCCCACAACAAAAAAATGATACGATACAGTCCAAGGCTGTCAGGGCCCCGTAGACCCGGACACGCTAGACCCGGACACCCAATATCCCTCGAAACCAATTTTCCCAAACGGCGGCACGAACAAAATACTGCACTGCAGCATTTCCAGAATAAACCCGGACACAGGCCCCCAAAGCCTGCAAGACCCCCTTAACCCGGACACACACCCGAATCCTGCAGTGCAGCAAACAAAAAATGCACGGGTGCTGAAAAACGTGACTTTGCAGGAAAGGATGTCGTTTCCTTGGTTTTCCGTGTCCTGGTTTATCCGTGTCCTGGTC
>CAUYUJ010016863.1:200805-213342 GCA_963575745.1 Prorocentrum cordatum | reverse complement strand
GGAGCAGGGCGCGGCGGCACGCCTGGGTGAGGAGCTGCTGCTGCCGCGCCGAGCGGAGCATCGCCTCGTGCTCGTCGTTCATCTCCTCCAGGCGGCCGCCGCGAAGAGTAGGGACCCGACCCAGAAAAAAAACATGTCCCACAAGAAACCCAACCCTGAGACCCCAGGGCGTGCACTGAGGTGTGGTGCGGGAGCGCCACACCTTCTCCATCGCAGCACCCTCGAAGCCCAAGAAACCCAGGGCACCCTGGAGGCAAGCAGGGTGCTTCTTTTCATGGGCCTCCACTGCATGGAGAACAGACAACGATAACGACACAGGAAACAACTCTCGGGTAACCGCGTGGATTTTTTGGTGACGGCGCGGGCCCCCCTCCCTGAGGCGCGGGGCGCGCCAGGGGCGGCGCCGCAGGCGACGCCGGGGGGGGACCCCGCGCCGATCGAAGAGGTCCGCGCGGAGCTCGCAAGGGAAGGTAAGGTCAGGTCTGTGTGTTGCGCAGTGGTTTTCTTGGCGGGGGGTCGCTAGGGGAGGAGTCCCATGGTGGCGAAGTGAAGAGAACCACAGGAAAGCCCCACAGGGGAACACGGAGCCCGAGACCGCGTCATCCAGCAGCCGGTTCGCCTGAGATGTCCTCGACACTTGTTTAGGAATCGTGCTCCCGCCTCACTGCCTGCTGCGTTACTGGCCCACACGGCCACGATCCCTCGAAATAGGCACGCACTAAGGTGCACACGGCCATGCTCTCACCCCTGCCCTCTCATAGCCAACCTCCTACTCTTCGACCTGGCTCTTCAGCTTTGCTGCTATTTGGGGTGCTTTGATGAGGTTTTCCGGACAAAAGGAACAACGCACATACTTTTGGCGTCGGCGGCTAGGCAGACCGTGACTGCTCCGGCCGATTGGCAACAGGGGACACGCTGTATGCAAACTGAAGCCGCCATGCACGGAGGAAGAGGAGGAGCGCCGTCGCGACAGCAAGAATGGAAGTCACCGGCTGCGGCAGGGGAGCGCCGGGGGGGGGAACCAGCGCACTGAGCGGCCGTGAGCGGCACTGAGCTGCACTGGGCTGAAGCTGGGGGAAACGCGGCAGGAGGAGGAGGAGGAGGAGGAGGAGGAGGAGGAGGAGGAGGAGGAGGAGGAGGAGGAGGAGGAGGAGGAGGAGGAGGAGGGGGGAACGGACGGGGACATGGGTGCGTGTTGTCGGATGGGGGCCCCCGCTCGAGCGGCAGCCTCCCCGGGGGCCCGACAGCCCGCACCCGTGCGCCCATAATTATCGAGGGCCCCCAGGACACACAAATAAATACACACAAATAAAAAGATTCCCCATATTTTCCTGTATTTTCTGGGTTTCTGTCTTCCCCCCCACTTCCCATATTCTCCTATATTTTCTTGGGAATCGAGGATTAATTGTGTCTGTGTGTTTCTTTTCCTCCTGAGTTTTGCCGATCGGCGCGGGCCCTGGAACCCCCCCCCCCCCTTGGAGTAGACATTGGCTGTTTTTGGCGCCTCCTTTGAGCAGGTGGAGTCCCTCCCCCATCGTCGGATGCACTGTGGCAAACAGTCGCACCAGGCAGAGGTCCAGGGCCAGACCCCCCCCCCTCCTGCCCCCCCCCCCTCTTCCGCCCAATGTGGAGCAGAGACCGACCGTCCTGGCATTCCTATAGGACCACCACGAAATATTATCAGAACCCAGCCATGTACTAAGAACAAAAACGATGCTCATAAAACAAGACCCGACGTGTTTGAACAAGACAGTCCCAGACAAAAATGTTCTAAGAACGCTTCGTGGAAACCACAAAAGGCTCTTCATTGCTTGGTAGGCGCGTAGGCACGCCAGGACGCTTCCCCACTGCTTGACAATGCGGATTGAAAAAAAACGTTCGCGCGTTGTGGGGAAACGAAAGGGTACCGATACCGCTCCCCGGACCTCTGCCGGCCCGGCGCGCGCTCGGGCCAAACACTTCGGGGCGAATCCGGCGGTGGCGACGACGGCCCTCCAGGGACACCCCCAAAAAAATTGGATCACGGGCTGAGGGTGCAGGCAAGGGGTACCATGCTCCTTCACGGAGGTCCTCCTCCCTCCGGCCTCTTTGTGTGTTGCTCGCTCGTCCAATCCTTCGTCCCGTGCACGTTCGGGTTCGGTCGGGCGTGTCCCCTGCTGGCGGATTCTGGGGGGGCGAAAAATACAGAAATAGCCAAACAGATGCTCTATGAAAGCCAAAAGATGCAAAACAAAATCGTCTCTAGACCATCGTTTGACTATTATTGAACATTCCTCCTGTAGGGGGAGAGGCCCGACTTAATTCGGCAGGGACCGACCGTCCCGGCATTTCCAATGGGCCTACAACGAAATATTCTTAGAACCCCAACACGTTCTCGGAACAACAGCAATGTTCTTAGAACGTAGGCCCGATATGCTAAAACAAGACAGTCTCAACCAGAACCGTTCTAGGAACACTTCGTGCAGAGAAAAGTTGCTTTGAACATTATTTGGTGGGCCTATAGGAGAGCCGGGACGCTTCGCCCCTGCTTGACCTCAGGCTCGGGGTATCGAGCTGCCGGCGTCGAGTGGCGAGACATGGGCCGCCGCGACTGCTCGGGGGGCCGCTGCGCCCTCTCGGTCGCCCTAGCCTATCCGTGGCCTTTTGGGTGGCAAGCGGCAGGTGCTGAGGACGCGCCCGCAGCCAAGCGGGGCGTGAGCAGAGGCTTCCCAAATGCGGTCCGAGTAGCTCCTCCTCCTCCTGCTCCTCCTCCTCCTGCTCCTCCTCCTCCTGCTCCTTTTCCTCCTCCTCCTCCTGCTCCTCTTCCTCCTCCTCCTCCTCCTCCTCCTCCACCTCCTCCTCCTTCCCATGCCGATGGTTTCCGCAGCCCCTGGGGACGGTCGTTGTGCAGGACGCATAGGGCGCCGGTAAGGGCGCGCGCTAGGCGCACGGCCGACGAACACCTGCACAATGCCCCCTGGGATTAGGAAGCCGGGGCGATACTGGCACAAAAAGGAAATTACTTTCCGCACTTCAATGCCGACAGACTCCGACGGCAAGGCTGGAGGACCTGCGCACTTCGGTCTCTGCCTCAGTGGTTTCACTTTCGGTCACTACCTCGAAAGCTACACTTGGAGGTCGATCACCTCGAGATCTTCACCTCATTACATTCCCGTCGAAGTCTTCACCTCGAGGTCATCACTTCGAGGTTTCCACCTCGGGATTTCACCTGCCTCGAGGTGTTTTCTTTGGGGCAAGTGCGTCTCAATTGGGACAATATGGTGAAGCTCGGTCCCATGTCCCCCCTAGGGCATCGAATGCCCTCCCCGCGTGCCTGGGCGACAGTGGCGTGGGATCTAATGGCCCCACCTGCCGGCCAAGCGCGGCCCTCCCCAAGGAGGTCGCGTTACGACCGATGGCCATCAAATGCAGGTGGCAACATCCAGCTAGCTCCAGCTGGCACCCCGCCTGTTTTTTGTTGGGTGGCCCGTTTCGGCGGCCGCTTGACGGCCCCAGTGCCGCCGCGAGCTCGGCAGCCATCGACATGGTCGGCTTTCGCCATTTTGACAGGATCGGCAAGGCCCTCCTGAGGGAGGTCAACACCAGTTGACTGTCGGCACCGCCATTCTGGACCCAAAGAAAACGTCGGAGGTTTAGACCTCCAGGACACAGCCCGGCGGCAATGCCGGCGGCCTCACGCGCCTTCCTGATGAAGCACGCGCCTCCAGGGCCCGGCGCGGCGACAATGCCGGCGCTGTTCTTGTCAATGGACACGTCGGTAGTTTTGCTTTCTCGGACACAGCCTGGCGGCAATGCCAGCGGCCCTGCGCATGGTAAGTTCCTTGCGCGGGGCATGTGCCTCCAGGACATGGCCCAGTGATAACGCTGGCGGAGCTATCTTAACGTCGGAGGTTTTGCCCTCCAAGACACAGCCCGGCGGCAATGCCGGCAGTCCGGCACTTGCCCTTTCCGAGGCGCGTTCTCCCAGGTCACAGACCAGCGATATTGCCGGCCATTGCTTCAATCCGGCACGTCGGGAGGTCTGACCTCCACGACGCAGCCCGTCGGCAACGCCGGTAGTCCTACATACCTTCTTTACGAGGCACGCGTCTCCAGGACACGGCCTAGCGCCGCGCGCCTCGCAGACTGCCGCGTGGCGCGCAGGCGCGGCTGCATCAGGCTCGCGCCACGGGCTGGAAAGGGGCGCCCCTGGTCGCCAAGCCGTTATGGCGATGCCACCCTCTCGTGCTGCGCGGGTCTCACGGCCCGCGCCTGCACGCGCCGCATCTGCCTCAACTTCCAACGCTTCTCCTCTCTCCTCCTACGTCCCCGTACCTCAGAGGATTCGGAAGATACTCGCGCGCTTCGTGCGCCCAACGCGCTGGAATACGGAGAGAGCAGTGGAATGCTGGCGGGTTCACTGTGGCTGGCCGCTCTGCGGCGCATTGCACCCTGCGGGAAAAGGCACCAGAGAGGTGCCCAATGAATTTAACCACGCCCAGGATGAAGGAGGACGAGGAAGGGCCCCCCAACCTCACCCCTACTCCTACCCCCCTCCATAGCGCCGCTACGCGGCTCAACCCTGATACTTAGACTGCTTAATTCCCGACAAAAACTGGCCGACAGAACCTGCTGCCCTGCGCGCTGCGACTTTCCTGGGTTGGTCGCGAGGCAGCTGCTTCAAGGGCGAAGCTTGGCGGCAAAGCCAGCGGCCCTGCAATCGCTACCTTCTGGCTGTAGGCAGGCGGGAAGACTGGGGCGCGCGCTTCCACCGGCTGCCCATTCGCGCCACCGTCGCGAGGCATTTGCCTCAAGGACAAAGCGTGGCGTCAAAGCCAGCGGCCCTGCAAGCTCTCATACTCTTGGGCTGTTCGCTACCTTCTGGCTGTAGGCCGGCAGGAAGACTGGGGCGCGCGCGCCCACCGGTTGCCCATTCATGCCATCGTCACGAGGCAGTTGCCTCAGGGACAAAGCTTGGCGGCAAAGCCAGCGGCCCTGCAAGCTATCATGCTCCTGGGCTGTTCGCTACCTTCTGGCCGTTAGTCTCGCGGGGAAACTGAGGCGCGCGCATCCGCCGGTTGCCTCGTGCCATCGTTGCGAGGCAGCTGCCTCAAGGGCACAGCTTGGCGGCAAAGCCAGCGGCCCTGCAAGATCTCGCCCTCCAAGGCTGATGGCGACTTTCTGGGCGTAGTCTGGCGGTGGGGCCGGGGCGCGCGCGCCCGCCGGTTGCCCATCCATGCCATCGTTGCGAGACAACTGCCTCAATGACGAAGCTAGGCGGCAAAGCCTCCGTTTCTGCGGGCCCCCATTTCCCCGTGCTGACCACTGCTCATTGGCCGCGCCCGGGCGGAAAGGCCTGGGCGCAAGCAGCCGCAGGTGTTCAATGACGGCGTTTCGCGCATCCCCAGATCCTGCGCGCTTGCCCTCGTCACGAGGCAAATGGCTCAAGGGCGCGCCTGGCGGCGAGGCCGGTAGCCCTGCGCATTTCCGCGCACCCCCCCCCCTCGTCCGCCGCCACCTAGCGGCGATGCCGGTTTGCGTGGTTCTCCCGCGCCGGCGCTTTGCCTCAGTCGCGAGGCAGTTGCCTCGAGGACGCACCTGGCGGCAAGGCCGGTAGTCCTGCTCATCCTCGCGCGCCCCCTTCCCCCCCCCCCATCCATCTTCCGCCACCGCCTGGCGGCAAGACCGGGCTTCTTGCATCCTCGGATCCAGCGCGCTGGCTCTTGTCGCGAGGCTATTGCCTCGAGGGCGCGCCCGGCGGCAAGGCCGGTAGTCCTGCGCGCTCTCGCGCGCCCCTCCCCCCCCCCCCTCTTTCCGCCGCCCCCCGGCGGCGTGGCCAGGATTCGTGCGTCCTCAGATGTTGCGCGATTGCCCCTGTCGCGAGGCCGTTGCCTCAAGGACGCACCCGGCGGCAGCTCGTGGTCCTGCACGCACGCGCGCCTAACCTGATCTCCCTTCACCTCTCCATCTTCCGCCAGTCCCTGGCGCCCCTGCCTTTTTTTCGTTCCTCTCTGTTTCCTCTTTCGTCCCCTTTCCGCCACCCTGCTACACCTCCAGCTGCCGCCGTTCCATGACGGCAAATGCCCTGGGCCCTTCCTCGGGCGCTTGTCCGAGCAAGAACCCCGAGGCGCGCGTCGAGCCCAATCCCAGGCCCCTGTTCAGAGGGTTCGATCCGAGCAAGCGCCCTAATGAAAGTCTGTGCTCTAGTTTCTAGTTCCACTTCACATGTTCTCTAAACGTGGCCCACGTCATAGAGGCCAAACTGGGGAGTCTCGAGTCCAGTGACAGCCCTGCCGCCCAGCACCTCGAGGCCCTGCCGCAATTCGGAGCGTCTACGGCGCGGCATCATCGGGGAACCTCATTTCATCGATCCTTTTGCACAGGCGCGAAATTGGCAGTTATTGACTCGCCTGTGTCTGCTCACGTTCTGGTCATTGCTCGCTGCGTCTATCCTGCCCGTCACTTTCTCGCAATCGCTCAGTGAGTGTCCTGTTAAGCGAGGCCCTGGGCTGCTCACTCAATGTTTGCGCCTCGGTTTCGTCACAAACTGCAGGGCGCATCCCAGGCCCCCACTGTTCCAACACGGAAGGAACAGAGCGCAGCGGTGCGTATGTAACTATTTGGCGGGGCATTCGACAGACAGGGGAGGGAAGGGCGTCCGAACTGGCCAGGGCATGGCCGGAGCCCCCCGCTCGAAGGAGGGGGGCAACTTTGTTAACATCTCTATATCCCTCACACCCTTGGGAATGGGCGTCTGAGCTGGCCAGGGCGTGGCCTGACCCCCCCGCGCGAAGGCTGGGGGCCAACATTGTTAACATCTCTGTCTCCCTCACGCCCCTGTGTCTGAGCTGGCCAGGGCATGGCCTGAGCCCCCCGCTTGGAGGAAGGTGGGCAACTTTGTCAACATCTCTGTGCCCCTCACGCCCCTGGGAATGGGAGTCTGAGCTGGCCAGGGCATGGCCTGATTCCCCCGCTCGAAGGAAAGGGGGGCAAATTTCTTAACATCTCTGAATGGGCGTCTGAACTGGCCAGGGCATGGCCGGAGCCCCCCGCTCGAAGGAGGGGGGGGAACTCTGTTCACATCTCTGTCAGGCCCCTAGGAATGGGCGTCTGAACTGGCCAAGGCACGGCCTGAACCCCCCGCTCGAAGGACGGGGGGCAACGTTGTTAACATCGCTGTTTGTTAACAGATCTGTCTTCCTCACGTCCCTAGGAATTCCAATGGCCCCGATGCGGGGTGGCCTGTACAGAGCGGCCGAATTTCGTTACAATTTCGTTGCGTCTGCCACTGCTCAGAAGAACAGGTGTCCTCTAGGAATTTCAGTGGCCCCGTTGCGGGGCGGACCCCGAACTTTCTTAGCAAGATCCGTTCGGGGTTGGTTGCGATACGCCCGCCACTGCTTAGGAAGACAGGCGTCTCGGCGGACCCCGACTTTGCTTCTCCTGACCTATTCTCCAATATTCTAGAATAGGTCCACACCCGAGCAGATAATACCGGATGGACCGGCACGCCCTTCCAAGCCGAGTGCGGCCTCCGGCACCATTTTGGCTCGAGCCATTGGTGCTGGATGTGCTCGGCCTTTCGCCCGCTCCCACCCTGGCAAAATCAGGGAAGCTAGGGGGAGCGCTGAGGTGGTCAACTCGGCAAGGGCAGACGGTTGCCTGTCGGAAGGGCCCTCGCGGCGGCGGGAGGTCTGCAGCCGCTGGGGGGCTCGTCGCACTCCACAGGCCGATCCCCGACATCAGCAGCTACGATCCAGAAAAGGAGTAACAGGATTATGCATGACCTCCAGGGCATCTGTACTACACTACAATCCTCCTCCTCCTCCTCCTCCTCCTCCTCCTCCTCCTCCTCCTCCTCCTCCCCCTCCTCCCCCTCCTCCTCCTCCTCCCTCCTCCCCCCCCTCCTCCTCATCCTCCTCCTCCTCCTCCTCCCCCTCCTCCTCCTCCTCCTCCTCTTCCCCTACCGCCTCCTCCGCCTCCTCCTCCTCCTCCGAGTACATGGGGTCGAAGGAGGAGGAGGAGCAGGAGGAGAAGGAGCGGGGGGCGCAGGAGGAGCGGGAGGGGGAGGGGGCGCCGCGCCCTCCGCAGGCGCAGAGGCCCCCCCCCCCCCACACCGCCCCCGCGAAACTCGCCTGGCACCTGGCCAGAAGCCCGCATTCCCTGAGATCCGACGTCAGAGGCCGCACGAAGGGGTCCCGAGAAGATGAGGTCGAAGGATCACGTCGCATCACCAATAAAGGCCGATGCATCGGCGATGCATCAGGCGATGCGTCGAAGGCGTCGGCGTGGGGAGACACGAGCTCCACATCGAGGCGCATCGTCGATGCATCGGCGACGCGGCGCGATCCTCCGACCCCATCTACTTGGACACCACCTAGGAGGCATAGAATGAGAGTGCAAGCCAGACACGTCTGGCTGATGCTCCCGGGGGGGGGGGGCTGTGCTCAGGGGAGGCCGCACCACCGCTCAACGATGAAGCATGTTCCGAACCCGCAGGGTGGGCCCTTTCCATGTTTTCTGTGCGCTTCAGTCTTGGCTCCGGCCTCAGCTGTTGGTGCACTGCGAGGCGCCTTCGGGCCAGCTCACCCGAGTCGGCTTACTGCACACACGCGGGTGCCTCCTGGCCTCCCTCTCGTCTCTGGGCGGGGCTGTCGAGAAAGGTGCCCTTCCCTAGAGCAAGGATTACCAGAGCAAGCCACCCGAATAGATAGCAGCAACGGTGACGAGGCAGGTCGAGGAGTAGGAGGTCAGCTAAGTATAGGGGATGGGGATAAGAGTAAGAGCACGGCCATGGGCACCTAGCGTATTTGTTCGACGGATAGCCCCGCTGTGCTGCGGAAACACGGCTCCTGAATAGTTGTAAAGAGGGAGGGTACCAGGAGAAACGGCTGGCGGACTGTGCGATCCTGGGAGGCGGTCCAGGTCGTCGCCGCCGAACGTCGCCAACCCCCCCATGGCACTGCCAGGCGGGGGGGCTTGTGGAGGCAGGCGGGGCCCTTAGTGGGCGAAGCTAGGGGGGGTCTCGTTTTCCAAACAATCCAGAAGGAAGTACGGCGCCGTCGTCGTCGTCATCGTCCTCGTCCTCGGTCGTTGTCATCTGCCGTCGTTGTCGTCGTCGCCGTCGCCGTCGCCGTCGCTGTCGCCGTCGCTGTCGCCCTCGCCGTCGCCGTCGCCGTCGCCGTCGTCGTCGTCGTCGTCGTCGTCGTCGTCGTGCGTCGTGTGTCGTCGTCGTCGCTGACCGTCGTCGGCCGGCCCCCCTCTTGGCGGTGCCCGACGGGGGGAAGTGGCGGCAGGCGGGGCCCATGGCCAGGAGGGCAGGCAGGGAAAGGGAAGGGGGAGGAGGAGGAGGAGGAGGAGGAGGAGGAGGAGGAGGAGAGGAGGAGGAGGAGGAGGAGGAGGAGGAGGAGGAGGAGGAGGAGGAGGGAGGAGGGAGGGAGGGAGAGGGAGAGGAGGAGGAGGAGGGAGGAGGAGGAGAGGAGGAGGAGGAGGAGGAGGAGGAGGAGGAGGAGGAGGAGGAGGGAGGAGGAGGAGGAGGAGGAGGAGGAGGAGGAGGAGGAGGAGGAGGGAGGAGGAGGAGGAGGAGGAGGAGGAGGAGGAGGAGGGGAGGGGCGGCTCCTTCTCCAGGCAGTCCAGGAGGAGGTACGACTCCGCGTGCTCGCCCTCGGGCCGCAGGGGCTCCCCCCGCCGCCGCCAACTTGCTCGAGGCGATGGCGGCCGCCTTCCCCGTGTGTTCGCCGAGCTGCTTGGGCGTGGCTTAACGGGGGAGTCATAAATGGGGGGGTCAGAAACGGTCCCCTTTCGTGCCCCTTTCGGGCCCCTCCGGAGCCCCAGGGGGCTCGTTTAGGCACCGTTTGGGTACCTTTTCGGACCACCCTCGCCACCCCCGCATTTATGATCCCCCCATTACGCAGCGCCCAAGCCGCGAGATTCCCAGGGGTCCCGGGCCGTGCCCGAAGCTCACAGAACGGCGGCTGCTCGGGGAAGGCGGAAGGGCTTAGGGACAGCGCACGGGAGCCAGACTCGCAGGCAGGAGGCTCGGAGAGGGAGGAGGGGAAACGCGATGATTGAGGGAAAACGAAAAGATGAGCAGGGAAAGCGAAGGGGAACCAAGGAAAGCGCAAAAGAATCAGAGCCGCAAGCAGGCCCCTCCCTTGCCATCCGCGCGCGCCCGCTCGCGCGGCCCGATGATCCCCCGCCGCGCCGGGACGGAAGCGGGGGGGCTCCTGGGGGGGGGGCCAAGCGCGGACCTGGAAGGTGCCGATGCGTCTCCAACGCGTCGGCGATACCGGCGGCGAGCGAGGGGGGGAGCTCGAGCTTCGCAGTTCGAGGTTCGAGGTTTTCGGGCGCCTTCGTGGGTCCTCAGCGGTTTTCCAGCCTCGGGATGCTCGCCAGCAGCTGCGCCTCGCCGAGGGCGTTCCGGGGGTGCCCGGGTCGTCCCCAGCAGCTGCGCCTCGCCGAACGCGTTCCGGGGGTGCCCGGATCGTCCCGAACGGCCGCCGGAGACCCGAGGTATGCAAACCAAAAGCCAGATGCGGCGGCGCGCGAGGGAGGGACACGAAAAGGAGAAGGCCCGCTCAGAGGGCGGCGGGGCGTCTCAGGAGCCCCCCCCGCGCCTGCCGACACGCTCGTCGTGCCTCCTCGGGGGAGGCGTCGGCAACTTCTCGGCAGGCCGTGGGGCCTCCGAGCCTTCCGAAGGGGGCCTGCTCCCGCTCACCTCCCCGCCCTCGCTATCTCGCCGGCGACGCGCCCCCGAGGGCGAAGCTGCACGCCGCTGGGGCGGGGAGGGTGGGCCCCCGGGCCCCAATGAGCGATGGCTGGGCGATTTGGGGGTGGACGTGCCCCCCCCCCTCTGGCCATCGTTCGGACGTCCATTCCCTGTGTTTTTTTCGATCTCGTGCGTGGTTTCTTCGCCAAATGATCAAGGATGCTCCTCGATGGTCCTCGCCGAGGGAAACATTCACACGTCCGAGCGATGCCAAGCCCTGGGCCCGGGCCCCCGCCGCAGGCGCTGCGACGCAGGCCCCGCCTTCGTGAACGCGCGCGTGGTCCCTTTGCCCGAGCCCTGGGCTCGGAGGCCAGCTGGACCGTCGAACCAAAAGTACTCCACGCGGAGATCGCCACAGATGTGCACCTCCTGCTCCTGCCACGCTGCGCGGAGGAACTCTGTCTACGCGCATCTGGGTGTGAGAGCGAGGTCCGCGTAGACGACAGGCGCGGCAAGGACAACTACGACAGCGACGACATCAGTGATTTTCCCTTCCTCCTCCTCCTCCCCCTCATCCTCCTCTTTTTCTGGACATCTTTCAAGAGCTCTCAGGAGAGACAAAGGGAACACAAGTAGAGGATCGAAAGGACGTTCCTCTTGCCGTTCTTACCGCGGCAACTCAGGCAAGCGCGCATGGCGTCGATACGCCCGCTCTCTGGTGTGCAACTCGCGGCGCATGCTGGCATTTGGGGCGCCCAAGTGTCACGCCAGCTACATCGCGTTGACCATTGGCGTGTGACCCTTAGCGCGAGTGAATCTGAACGTGGTTGGTCGGCATGTGAGTGAACCTGGGTCTGTGTTTGAGCTGTCTTTCTATTGCCCTACCCAGTCTCTGCTCAGAGGGTTCTTACTCGCTGGGCTTAAAAGGGCCGGGCAGTGGGCTCCGCCCCGGGCGGTTCCCCCGGTCCCCGCCCCGCGGTTCCCCCAGTTGCGCCCCCGTACCTTAGCTTTGCGTATCTCATATTAGCTTAGCTTAGCTTAGCTTAGCTTAGCTTAGCTTAGCTTAGCTTAACTTAGCTTCATCTCAGCTTCATATGAGCTTCATCTTAGCTTCGCGTAGCTGTAGCTAAGCTTAGCTTAACATATCATAGCATAGCCCAGCATATCATACCATAGCGGAGCATGTCATGGCATAGTGTAGCATGGCATAGCGCAGCATAGCGCCGCATATCATAGCATAGCACAGCGCAGCATAGCATAGCATACCATAGCCTGGCATAACATAGCGCAACCTAGCGTAGCATAGTATAGCGCAGCATAGCGCAGCATAGGAAACAACATCAAGCACAAACAAAATCACGCAAAAACAACAACAAAAGCAACGCAAAAGCAACAGCAAGAGCAAACGCAAAAGCAAAGGCAAAGGCAAAAACAAAGGCAAGAGCAAAAGCAAAGGCAATGCAAAGCAAACGCAAAACCAAATGCGAACGTGTAGATGTAGATGTAGATGTATATGTAGATGTAGGTGTAGGTGTAGATGTAGATGTAGGTGTAGGTGTAGATGTGGATGTAGATGTAGATGTAGATGTAGATGTAGGTGTAGATGTAGGTGTAGATGTAGATGTAGATGTGAGTCTCGCTGCTGATGTTGATGTAGATGTATATGCAGGTGTAGATGTACATGTAGCTGTCGGTGTAGATGTAGATGTTGCTTGCCTAAAAGCTCCAACTCCTAGGTAGGGTCGCACTGGGATACTTAACTTTTTGGTGTGTGTCTGAATCTAATCTATGTGTGCGTACAATTGGATCTGTGCAGTACTGAGCCTGTGGGCCAGCGAAGTCTGAGCGGG
>CAUYUJ010016863.1:138305-195805 GCA_963575745.1 Prorocentrum cordatum | reverse complement strand
CAGCAGTCCGGCATTTTTGTGGGATTGGCATCCCGAGAACAATCTTTTGGCATGCCTGAGGGTCTTCAAACAATTGTCTTTCAACGAAGCAGATCCTCCTGTGGAGAGGAACCGCTGTAGGCGCCCATGAAGAGGGAGCTTGGGGGGAGGGTTTCTTCCAACGTCGTTGATGACTCTTGGGTTTCCATTGGTCCTTTCCTCCGCCTCCTCCTCCTCCTCCCTCCTCCCTGCTCCCTCCTCCCTCCTTCCTCCTCCCTCCTTTTCCTCCTCCTCCGCCTCCGCCTCCTTCTCCTCCTCCTCTTCCTCCTTCTCCTCCTCTTCCTCCTCCTCCCCCTCAATTACCTCTCCTTGTAAATAACTGTTCCCTGTCGCACCCCGAGGCCAGGTTTTGGCGGGCAGGGCGTTTCGCATGAGACGTCCTCGCCATTTATGACTCTGAAGCCAAGCAATTGACGACAGCTGCACACATGGAGGGCGAGCCGTTTTCAGAATGTGGCTCTCGCCGTAGCGACACGCACATTCGTTTTTCAATATTTGCAAGAGCTCCACGGAGTGAGGGCGGTTCCTTTTCAAAATGTGGCTCTCGCATTAGCGCCGCGCCCATTCGTTTTTAACATGTGCAAGAGCTTCACGGAGTGAGGGCGGGTGGTTGTAAATTTGTGGCTCTCGCCTCAGCGCCGCGCACATTCGTCGTAAAAAGGTGAGAGAGCTTCACGGATTGAGGGCGGATCGTTTTCAAACTGTAGCCCTCGCCTTAACGCCGCGCACGTGCAAGAGCGTCACGGATTAAGAGCTTTCAACCTGTAGCTCTCGTTTCAGCACCGCGCATATTCGTGTTAAATAGTTGCAAGAATTGTGCGGATTGAAAGAGTGTCGTTTTCAAAATGTGGCTCCCGTCTTAGCGCCATGCACATGCGTCTGACAAAATCGAAAAGGGCTTCACGCATTGAGGGCGGCTCCTTTGCAAAATGTGGCGATCGCCTTAGCGCCGCGCACACTCGTCTTAATTAGCCTGGCGAAGGACCCAACCATATGCAGTTGTGAATAATGCTGGTGTGAGCACCGTCTTCGGTGGATCTCCCTATGGGGCCACGAACCGTTTGAGGGGTGTGCCGAAATGGGTGTGGGGGCGGCATGCGAACGTTGCCACTGGGGCCTTCGGTGGAGCTCCTTATGGGGCCACGAAACGTGCGAGGGGTGCACCGAAGTTGGTGTGGGGGCGGCATGCGAACGCAGCCACTTGGGCCTTCGGTGGAGCTCCCTGTGGGGCGACGAAACGTGTGAGGGGTGTGCCGAATTTGGTGTGGGGGCGGCATGCGAACGCAGCCACTGGGGCCTTCGGTGGAGCTCCGTATGGGGCCTTCGGTGGAGCTCCCTATGGGGCCACGAAACGCTGCCCTGGGTGGGGGAACCGCATGCGGGCTGTGCCACTGGGACCTTCGGTGGAGCTCCCTATGGGGCCACGAAACGCTGCCCTGGGTGGGGGAACCGCATGCGGGCTGTGCCACTGTGACCTTCGGTGGAGCTCCCTATGGGGCTACGAAACGCTGCCCTGGGTGGGGGAACATGCCTTCGGTGGAGTGGGGGAAACCCATGCGGGCTGTGCCACTGGGACCTTCGGTGGAGCTCCCTATGGGGCTACGAAACGCTGCCCTGGGTGGGGGAACCGCATGCGGGCTGTGCCACTGGGACCTTCGGTGGAGCTCCCTATGGGGCTACGAAACGTGTGAGGGGTGTGCCGAGAGCAGAGGCAAGGAGGGGGAGGAGGGAGGAGGGCGAGGAGGGGGAGGAGGAGGAGAGGAGGTGGGACGCGGGGCGCTGTCTCTTCAAAACGAGGACCCAACACCACAGGATGGTTGGGAAAAACATTGCAGGGGTTCCACGGAATATCATTATCTGCGTACCACAAGTGGTGATTCGGAGGGATTCGAGCTAACGAGGGTGCACAAGATATGTTGACTCGCGGTGTCCAAGTCCCAGGAATGGCGTTCCGGCACGATTCAGGATCGTCCAGACGCAGCAGTCAGGTTGATCCGTTGCGTTGGAATCCCGAGAACAATGTTTTGGCTTGCTTCAGAGTCTTCAAACAGTTGTCTTCCAACCAAGCATTTCCCCCAGTAAAAATGAGCCGTTGAAGGGGCCTATGCAGAGCGAGTTCGGATGGAGGGTTTAATCCAACATCGCTGACATCTCTTGGGTTTACACTGGTCCTCCTCCTCCTTCTCCTCCTCCTGCTCCTCCTCCTCCTCCTCCTCCTCCTCCAACTCTTCCTCCTCCTCGCTCCTCCTCGCTCATCCTCCCTCCTACTCGCTCCTCCTCGCTCCTCCTCGCTCCTCCTTGTTCCTCCTCCTCCTCCTCATCCAATTCCTCCTCCGCCGCCTCCTCCATTCCGTTACCTTATACATAACTTCCCTGTCGCACCCCGGAGCCAGTTTTTAGGGCGAGCTGGGCGTTTCGCCGGAGACTGTCTCACCATGTATGATCCTGAAGCTTCAAACATGGCAACAGTTTCACAGACGGATGGCGGGTCGTTTTCAAATAAACATGTGCAAAAGTTGCACGGATTGAGAGCGAATGATTGTCGAGATGTGGATCTCGCCTTAGCGCCGCGCACAGTTGGTTGAAACATCGCAAGACTTTCACGGATTGAAGGCGGCTCCTTTTCAAAATGTGGCTTTCGCCTTAGCGCCGCGCGCGCAGATCCGTTCGCTTCAATGTGCGAAAGGTTCACGGATTCCCATCATCAGCGTACCAGGAATGGTAGTTTGAAGGCTTCAGGGTGCTACAGTCACAGTGATTCGCGATGTTGAACTCCAAGGAATGGCGTTCTCGCAACATTCAAGGTCATCAAGACGCAACAGTCAAGCTGGTCCGTGGCGTTGGAATCCCGAGAACAATGTTTGGGCATGCTTCAGAGTCGTTCAGCGGTTGTCTTCCAATGAGGCAATTCCCTCAATGGAAACGAACCGTAGTACGGGCCTATGACGAGGGAGCTTGGAGGGAGGGTTCATTCCAACATCGTTGATGACTCTTGGGTTTCCATTGGTCCTTTCCTCCGCCTCCTCCTCCTCCTCCCCCTCGCTCCTCCTCGCTCCTCCTCCTCCTCCTCCTCCTCCTCCTCCTCCTCCTCCTCCTCCTCCTCCTCCTCCCCCTCCTCCTCTTCCTCCTCCTCCTCCACCTCCTCCTCCTCCCGCTCCTCGCTCCTCCTCCTCCTCCTCCTCCTCCTCCGCCCCCTCCTCCTCCTCCTCCTCCTCCCCCCTGGAAAAGGGGCAGGCGACCTGGCCCAGGCCGCGGCGGGAGAAACGCGAGCATCCTCGCGCTCCCCCGAACGGCCCAGCTCTCTCCCGCGCCCCTTCTCGGACCGTCTGACCTCCCTGGAGGAGCTGCCTGCTCGGCACGGGCCGCGTAGCCCGCGGCGTGGTGATCTGCGCTCCCGTCGTGGGTGGCCCAGTTGCCGCTCGCGCCCCTCCTCCGACCTCCCTGGAGAAGCTGCCCAGCACCGGCCGCGTGGCCCGAGGCGCGGTTGCACTCGCTCCCGGCATGGGCGGTCGAGGAGCACGCGCCGCGACGTCGGCGACAGTGCTGGTGGGACCGTTTGCGGGGAGGGGCCCCCGTGGAACCAGCCGAGGCTGCACCAGGCTGCCCTGCCCCTCTTCTGGCAGCCACCGCCTGGGGCCTCACCGTCCAGGCAAGACGAGTCTGCCATGCGGCCCCTCGCCATCGCTCGGACGTCCAGTCCCTGTGTTTTCTTCGATCTCGTGCGTGGTTTCTTCGCCGAATGATCGAGGATGCTCCTCGATGGCCCTCGCCGAAGGAAAAAGGCACACGTCCGAGCGATGCCAAGGCCCCGAAGGGGGTGGTCGGCCACACCCTAACGCGAAGGTGCCCCTCCGTCTTCCGGCTGGCGCCGCCACGCGGGCACGGGGCTCCTCGAGGTGGCCCCCTGCAACTGTCCACCGGCTCTCGAAACGACGTGCGGGCACGCGCGTGGGTGACGACTGGCCATCGCTCGGACGTCCATTCCCTGTGCTTTTTTCGGTTTCGGGAGTGTTTTTTCTCCTCGATGGTCCTCGCCGAAGGAAAAAAGCACACGTCCGAGCGATGCCAAGACGAGGGATGCGACCAAAAAGGGAACACACACTGCACACGCAGACAGCAGGTCGGCGAAGCGAGCCAGGGTGCTCTCACGCGTTGTCCTCCCTGTTGCTGCCACTGCGTGCGCCAGCCTATGGAAGGGGTCCACAGAGGCCCTCTTCAACTGTCCGAGGAGGAGGAGGAGGAATAGGAGGAGGAGGAGGAGGAGGAGGAGGAGGAGGAGAAGGAGGAGGAAGGGGTCCACAGGAGGCCCGATGCTCCGCCGCGGCGCCGCCCGTGGCGCCGCCGCGGTGCCGCCCACACCATTGGCTCGGTGCGCCGAGGCTTCGCCGCGCCGCCGCCCGCGGCCGCCTCCCGGCGGCCTCGCTGCCGCCCACTTTGAAGGGGCCCCGAGACACACAAGTAGATACACACAAACAAAAGGATCCCCCATATTTTCCCATATGTTCTGGCTTTCTGTCTTCCCCCCCACGTCCCACGTCTTCCCCTGTTTTCGGGGGAATCGAGGATTGGTCGTGTCTGTGTGTTTCTCTTCCTCCTGGCACTTGGGGGGTCCGCCGAGGTCTCGCCGCGCCGCCACCGCGACGCCGCCCGTGGCCGCGAAGCCGCGTCGTTGCCGCCCGCTCGGGTCCGCCGAGGCGTCGCCGCGCCGCCGCCGGTGGCCACCTCGTGGCCGCCTCGCTGCTGCCCACTTGGGCGGTCCGCCGAGGCTTCGACGCGCCGCCGCCATCTGCTGCCCACGGGGGGGGGCTCGAGAGTGAGGACTCTCTCGGGGGACTCTCCATGGGATCCCCAGGGGATCCTATGGGATCCCCCCCCCTGGGATCCTATCCCCCCATGGGATCCCCCCCATGAGGAGTCTCCCGACTCTCTTTGGTGCAGGCCCGAGACATTGGTCTTCTACAAGCCGGTCCGCTCTGCCCTCCAAGGGAAGGAGCGGCGGAAGACGGGGAGGCAACTCAGAACAGAAAACCTGCACAAACCTCACATTTCGCGGGTCCGCGCGAATCTCGTGGATCTGCGACGAACCCATCGGACCCCAGCGCGCCCAGGGCGGCGCCGGAGGCGCCGCCCAGGGGGGTCCTCGCGCAGGTGCAAGACATCCGCGCGGACCTCCAAACATTTTCTGTTCATGGCGCTTCTGGCTTCTCGATTTTAGCATGAGAGCAACGAGTCCTGCGGGAAGCGGGTCCTGGACCCTGGAGCTTTCCCCCAGGACGCGATCGCTATCCTGGGACGTCTTCTGACAGCCCCAGGGCCCGTGGAAGGTCCCGATAGAGCCCCAGAACAGCGGAAATCATCAGGACCCGTTTCTGGAGAACCCCTAGATCCTAGATGGGGTCCGAGCAAGTGGGGTCGCAGGATCGCGCTGCATCCCCGAGGCATTGGCGATGCATCGGCGATGCATCGCCAATGCCTCGGCGATGCACCGGCGACGTCGCCGATGCATTGGCGACGTCGGCGTGGGGAAAGTCGGCCTGCACATCGAAATACATCCTCGATGCATCGGCGATGAGGCGCGATCCACCGACCCCATCTACACGACCCCGTCTATGAAGGGGCCCTGGGACACACAAAGAAATAGACACCAATAGCAGGATTCTCCATATCTTCCCGTGTCTTCTTGATTTTTGTCGCTCCCCCCCCTTCCCATTTTTTCCCATAGTTTCTGGTGCATCGGCGATCGACTGTGTCTGTCTGTGTGTTTGTTTCCTTCCTGAGTCCAGGAGGTCCACAGTCGGGGCCTTGACCTAAGGAACCCGAAATAAGGAACGAGGCCCCTATGTTCCATAAGTTAAACTTCGATTTCACGTCGAAAACCTAAGGAAAACCTAAGGCAAGCCGCGAAACTATCAAGGAACACGGAGCCCCTCCCCAAGGAAAAGTTAAAGGGTGCCTTCTTCAGGGCCCCGACTGCAGGAGCTTCCCCCAGGGCCCGCTTCCCGTGGGCGACTCGAGCCGCGGCGCCCGAGCACAGGCGCAGCCCGCCTCGAGGAGGGCCTCATGCGCCTCCACGAAGTCGCAGTAGCCGTCGGAGACGGCCTCCCCGCTCAGCCGGGGCTCCTCGCAGGGGCGCGCCCGGGCTGCAGCGGGCGCGGCAGCTCACCGCAGGGAAGGTCAGAACCGGGCGAGATTAGGGGAACTCCTCCTCCTCCTCCTCCTCCTCCTCCTCCTCCTCCTCCTCCTCCTCGCTATGAGGCCTTCCCCCCCTTCCCTTTTCCCTCCGCTGGCGATGTGGAGTTGCTGTCGCGATGAAGCTAGCCAAGATGCGCAACATCGCAGCGCCTTGCCACAAGCCTGCGTCGAAGACCCGCGCCCGTCTGTGAGAAACGAGCCGCGCATGTGGCAGGAGACATGCACATGGCGACGTGAGGATCAAGGAAGATGCATCTACCAGAATCGCCATCTGGTCCTTTCCCGAAGCCTCCGAGAGTTGGCGGCCTTCTGCTGGGGCGCGTCAGAGCAAACTGCTGCCGCGCGCGAACACAAAGGCCGTGCACTCCCGTGCTACACGGGCGGGCTGAGGCACGAAGAGCAAGGAAACATAAAACGAGCGGGTGCCATGAATCAGGTCCGCCCAGGGACGAGGCGGGAGGAGGCAAGACGACACGACGACAACACAGGGAGGAGAGGCCCAGTCGGAGGAACGACGGCGGCTCCCCTGCCTAGCCCAAACCCGCTCAAGGAGGAGGAGGAGGAGGAGGAGGAGGAGGAGGAGGAGGAGGAGGAGGAGAAGGAAGAACCATCCCGGGGTCCAGGAGGAGGAGGAGGAGGAGGAGGAGGAGGAGGAGGAGGACACTCAAGGAGGGGGAGGAGGAGGAGGAGGAGGAGGAGGAGGAGGAGGAGGAACCATCTCGGGGTCCATAGTGTACAACGTTCCCCTCCGGATCCGTTTCTGCCGGCCCTCGGCCCCCCGAGGCCGACCGCGGCAGAGAACCTCCCCGAACCCAGCACCTCCCACCTTCGGGGAATGAAGAATGGCGTAAACAGGAAAGCTCGGAGGTCCGCGCGGATTTCTCGGCTCGGCGCTGGATCCTCCTCCCTGGCGAGCGGAGCGCACCAGAGGGCGGCGCCGGAGGCGCCGCCAGGGGGGGAACCGGCGCCGATCCGCGAAACCGGCGCGGACCTCCGACCTCGTATGTTTCTGCCAGTCTGCGTTCCCCGAAACCTTGAAGGGGCCCCAGGACACACAAATAAATACACACAAATAGAACGATCCCCCATATTTTCCCATATTTTCTGGGTTTTTGTCTTCGCCCCCACTTCCCATATTTTCCCATATTTTCTGGGGAATCGACGATTAATTGTGTCTGTGTGTTTTTTCCCCTCCTGAAACCTGCCCCCCCACCCATTCCCTGACCTTCCCGAGTGCCAGAAAACAGCACTCCAAACCTATAGACCTATCTGGACTGCCTCAGACCTCGGCAGAAATTAGGTCGACGGCGCCCTGGTGCTATTTTTGAGCCCTCCCGGAAGGTCAGGGCTCCTGCTGGCCGGAACCGATGCTGGGGGCCCGTGTTTCGAAGCGGACGCAGTCGGCGGTGGACAAACCTCCCTTTAGTAAACCTCCCTTCAAAGGAAAACGGCCTGGGACCGAAACCAGTGGACCTGGACCCGCAAAAATGACGGCCGCGACGCCCTCTCGCGAACCGAAAACGGCCAATTCCTTGATCGACGTGTCAGGGTAGGAGGTCTATCCGCCCCCGACGCAGCTGTGCGGGCGACAAGCCTCCGGGAGGCCCCCCCCCCTCCAAGCAGGCACAGAAGGCGCCCAATATGAGAAGGCCGCTGTGGTCTCCAAACGGAGGAGCGGAGTCGAAGGATACGACGATCGGCGACTCCGAAGGGTGTGGTGTTTGCGGCGGGTGTGGTTCGCAACCTGCGCCTGGGGGCCTGGGGGGTCACGCTGGGCAAACATTCCACCACCGCCGCCATATGTAGGACGAGGGAGGAGGATGAGGTCCTCCTCCTCCTCCTCCTCCTCCTCCCCCTCCCCCTCCCCCCGACTTCTCCCACCTGTGGTAGTGGCGGTGGAAAAGAAGCCCATGAGGGCGGGCGAGGACCTCGACGGAGATCCCTGCCGTGCCCCGCTGAAGGCGGACCAGACTTTGGGCACAACGTGGTGACCCCAGTAAGACCCAGGAGCGCCGATCTCTACCACACATCGGCGCAACTAGCCACAACCATTGTGGTCGCCGACCGGCGCGACGCAGCCAGGTCGGCGCGCAAGCGACGAGGCGAAACGACGGACACGATCAGAAACGACGAGGAAGCGACCCAGCAAACGCATGCGCTCATCGGGGGAGGCCAGCGGAGACAACGGCGGACTTCTCTGGCGCTGCACTTCCTGTCCTTGGGTGGTATACAGAATCTTCCCGTCGCCACAGCTGAACCCGCATTGGAAAGTGAGTCGGGCTGGGCCAGAGGAGGGGTCCAAGGATGCATTGTTGAGCGGATTCGGGCTGGGCGGGAGAGCCGCCATGGTCTCAGCGGGACCCCCGGCGAGTTTCGCCGAGTCGAGGTAGATACCAGGAGGGGCTACGTCGACGCGACCTGCAAGCACTTGCCACCTTGCGCTGATGTCCTGATGACGGCACTCGAATATGACAACGACCCCAAAAAGGCCAACACATTCCCCAACCAGTGCTTGCGCTGAAGGGGTCCTAGCGGAGATTGGAAACTTTGGCGAAACTGCCGGGCCGATTGCGGTGGGTTGCCGGGTTCCCGGGTTCCCCGTTGCGGGTTCCCGGGTTCCCGGTTTCTGGTTCCGGGTCGATTTCGGTGGGCGGCGGGGTTCCCTGGTTTCCGGGTTCCTGGGTTCCCAGTCGATCTCTTTAGTGATCGGTCTCACCATCGATCTCATGACCCACCTGTCTATCGATCTCACAATCGATTTAACTGTAGATCGCCGAGCGATTGCAGCATCGATCTCACGACCGATATCACTGAATCCACTTCACGATCAGTCTTACGATCGACGTTAATTCATTCGTCCTCACCATCGCTCCACTATCGATCTCACGATCGATTTCAGTGTCAGTATCATAATAACCATTCAATGTTCGTGGTTTTTCGCTGGTGTAACGTTTTAAGTCGCAGCGCGGCAGCGGCAATCCGCACGCATGTCCGAACGACACCAGGGCACGGAGCCGCGAATCAGCCCGCGCACGAGAGAGGGTGGTGGGACGCAGGCATGGCGGGGTACCGCGAGCTCTCGTCTGCACTGCCTCCTACCCCTTCCAGACCTGTGGCACAAGAGGGGGAGGGAAGAGAAAGGGGGCGGCCGCAGAGGGGGGCAGAGCGAGGGACCAACACACACACACACACACACAAACACAGCTCTTCCGCCGGCGAGGTGACCACTGTCGCGGCACGGGCCACTGCACACACTTCCTTACGAATCTGTCCAGAGCCCAGCCAACCACTCACACACAAGCGCACATACACACACGCGCACATTCTTCCTCCGACGCGCCAGTGACTACCATCGGCGACGCGCA
Source organism: Prorocentrum cordatum (assembly GCA_963575745.1). NCBI lineage: Eukaryota > Dinophyceae > Prorocentrales > Prorocentraceae > Prorocentrum > Prorocentrum cordatum. The sequence continues at coordinate 186,209 of CAUYUJ010016863.1, read as the reverse complement.
AAGCAAGGTGGGCCACACCTACACCACACACACACACACTCATACACACGTTTTCCAACGCTGGCGCTGTGCCACCACAGCCGTGCCGAACCATAGCGGGCCACGTCGGTGTTGACTGCACCCCTCGCCGTGGAAGCCGCGGGGGCGGCGCGCGCTCGGCGGAGCGGCAGGAGCACGCGCGCCCGCGGGCGACGGGCGCCCACACGGTGGGCCGCGGAAGAAACCGCGGGCCACAGGCAGAGAGGCGGCAGAGAGGGCAGAGCTTCGGGCGGCCTCAGCACCCCGGCGCCGCCTGCTGCGGCGCTCCTGGGGCGCTCCGCGCCCCAGTGTTGGAGAATAGGGACCGCCAGGAAGCAATGTCTGAACACAACTAAACACAGAAAAAAAGCTTTGGGGGGGGTCACTTGAAACAGTGCCCGCATGATTCCAAGCGCTGCGTGGCGCATGTAGAAAAAAGAGGAACGCGAGACCAACCGGACCGCCGTGGACGTCCCACCGACCGCCCTGGCGCTCCGCGTTCAGGGGCAAATTCCTGCGCACCCTCTCCTGGTGTCAGGCCACGCCTGCCACGCGCATTGGACGCGGAAGCCAAGCGCGTGATACGGCCTGGAAGACCACGCCGCGCGCGGGAGGCACGCGCGGCAGCGCTGGGCCCACCAGGGGCCAAAGACTACCGAGCGCGAGAACTGGACGCCACCGCGCGCACGCGCCCAGTCGCGCGCGTACGCACGTACAGTGTCCCAGCAAAACGAGAACTACTTACTCGTCAACCGAAGTAGCCTGTACATCTGCACGTATACAGCTTGGACGCATTTGGCCATGCATGCGCGTGCGTGCGTGTCCACACGCATACAGATATATGTATATATATATATATATATGTGTATACATATATATATATATATATATATATATATATATATGTGTTTACATGTGTACATACATACACATATATATATATATATATACATACATACATACATACATACATACATACATACCTACCCTACCTACCTACCTACCTACATACATACATACATACATACATACAAACATACCGACAGACAGACAGACAGACAGACAGACAGGACATACATATATACCTATACATGAATAGATATAGACATATTTACACATAGATCTATATATACATATATATATATATATATATATATATATATATATACGTGTGTGTAATATTCCTCTTCCTATATGTTTACAAACCCGGGCGGAGGGAAAACCCGTCCCCCCCCCCAAAAAAAAGACTCCCGGGATCTGGGGCTTTGGGACCCTCCGGACGGGCCTCGAAGCGGCCCCCAGGCCTCGCAGGGCGTTTTGCCAAGCCTTCCCAGCACACTTAGGGCGATCAGGGGGGTCATCGGAGACGTCCCAGAGACCCCCAAGACAGCACAAGAGCGCTCCAAGAGTGACCGACGTGACCTCAAGATGGCCCGAGAGGCCTCCAGGACGGCCCCAAAGAGGGCTCCAAGAGCACTCCCAACAAGGCCCCAAAGAGGCCTCCAAGAGCACTCCCAAAAATCAGTAATGTTCTGTTGGTTTTTGGAGAATTTTGGGGTTCTCCTCACTTCCCGACACTCCAAGACGGCGGTCTTTTGTCCGAGGCCGCCTGGGAGGCTCCCAAATCGCCCCACAACCATCCGAAAAGGCGTCCAGGCAGTCCAAGAGAGCCCCAAAACGGCACAACACGGGTCCAAGATGGCCCTCAGAGAGCCCCATGGCGGCCCAAGATGGCCCAAAGACACCCTCCGAAGCATTCCAAGTCGTGACCTGGTCGTTCAGGGAGACCGCGGTTGGAGGCAATGTGGCCCGAGGAAGCCACCGGAGGCCCCCAGAATACGCCCAGGAGGCCTCCAGAAGGCCTTAAGAAAGCCCGAAACAACTTTTTGTGAGGCCCCCAGAGGCTCTCCAAAGAGGAGCCTCCGCAAACAAGAGCTGAGGAGGATGGGGAGAATGCGCAGGGTATGGCGAAAAAAATAATAAGCATGGAGGAAGGATAACGAATAACATTATTATAGCGGCGATGCTGGAAAAGGCAACAAGGAGTTATCGTTAGCTTGTCGGCTTGACCTTCCTGCTATTCCGCCTGCATACCAAACTTCAAGGACCAAGGTGCATGGCGCGAAGCGCCACTGCAATCTTGTGTGTTTGTGTACACATATATACATATATATATATATATACAAGACTGCAGTGGCGCTTCGCGCCATGCACCGTGGTCCTTGAAGTTTGGAATGCAGGCGGAATGGCAGGAAGGTCAAGCCGACAATTTAGCGATAACTCCTGGTTGCCTTTCCGGCATCGCCGCTATAATGATAGTATTCGATATCCTTCCTCCATTCTTATTGTTCCTTATTTTCGCCATACCCTGCGCATTCTCCCCATCCTTCTCAGCTCTTTTTTGCGGAGGCTCCTCCTTGGAGAGCCTCTAGGGGCCTCACAAAAGCTGTTTCGGGCTTTCTTAAGGCCTTCTGGAGGCCTCCTGGGCGTATTCTGGGGGCGTCCGGGGGCTTCCTCGGGCCACCCTGCCTCCAACCGCCGTCTCCCTGAACGACCAGGTCACGACTTGGAATTCTTCGGAGGGTGTGTTTGGGCCATCTTGGGCCGCCATGGGGCTCTCTGAGGGCCATCTTGGACCCGTGTTGTGCCGTTTTGGGGCTCTCTTGGACTGCCTGGAAGCCCTCGGATGGTTGTGCGGCGATTTGGGAGCCTCCCAGGCGGCTTCGGACGCCCAGAAGACCGCCGTCTTGGAGCGTCGGGAAACCGAAAAGAGGAGAACCCGAAAATTCACCAAAAACCAACAAAAACTCTTTGATGTTTGCCTCGGGGGGCCTTCTCGGGAGTGTTCTTGGAGCCCTCTTTGGGGCCGTCCTGGAGGCCTCTTGGGCCGTCTTGAGGTCACGTCGGTCACTCTTGGAGCGCTCTTGTGCTGTCTTGGGGGTCTCTGGGACGTCTCCGATGACCCCCCTGATCGCCCTAAGTGTGCTGGGAAGGCTTGGCAAAACGCTTCGCGAGGCCAGGTGGTCGCTTCGAGGCCCGTCCGGAGGGCCCCAAAGCCCCAGGTCCCGGGAGTCTGGTTTTGAGGGGGGGGGGGACGGGTTTTCCCCCCGCCCGGGCTTATAACAAAATAGAAAGAGGAACATGTATATATATATATATATATATATATACATACATACATATGTATATATATACATATGTATATACATATGTGTACATACATATATATATATATATATATATATATATATTCTGGGCGTCCGAAGCCGCCTGGGAGGCTCCCAAATCGCCCCACAACCATCCGAAAAGGCTTCCAGGCAGTCCAAGAGAGCCCCAAAACGGCACAACACGAGTCCAAGATGGCCCTCAGAGAGCCCCATGGCCGCCCAAGATGGCCCAAAGACACCCTCCGAAGAATTCCAAATCGTGATTCGCTCGTTCAGGGAGACCGCGGTTGGAGGCAGGGTGGCCCGAGGAAGCCCCCAGAGTCTCCCAGAATACCTGGGCCTCCAGAAGGCCTTAAGAAAGCCCGAAACAACTTTTGTGAGGCCCCTAGAGGCTCTCCAAGGAGGAACCTCCGCAAAAAAGAGCTGAGGAGGATGGGGAGAATGCGCAGGGTATGGCGAACATAAGGAACAATAAGCATGGAGGAAGGATAACGAATAACGTCATTATAGCAGCGATGCCGGAAAAGGCAACCAGGAGTTATCGATGAATTGTCGGCTTGACATTCCTACCACTCCGCCTGCATATCAAACTTCAAGGACCAAGGTGCATGGCGCGAAGCGCCACTGCAGTCTTGTATATATATATATATATATATATGCTTGCCCCCCCCAGCACCCCCAAACGGCGGAGTGAGGGGGAGGAGGGGTGGTTTGCCCGTCAGCGTCCTCCTCTTCTCAAACCAAAACCACCAAACATACACAGTGTTTCCTTGAACCGAGAGCGCCAAACACTGTTTGTTGTTTTGATGTTGGGGTATGCGGAGCAGAGAAACCCTGTGTATATTTGGTTGTTTGGGTTTGTTGGTCTGATTTTTTTTTTGGGGGGGGGGTTGCAAGCCCCCATTCTCGCCAGGACCCCCCGGCGACTCCAGACACCCCCAAACAAGCAGACACAGTGTTTCCTTGCACCGAGAGCGCCAAACACTGTGTATGTTGTTTTGGTTGTTTTGTTGTTGTTTGGTCTGAGGAGCAAGGAAACACTGTGTATGCTTATGTTGTTGGTTCTTTGGTTTTGACAGCGCCAGTGCTTGCTGGGAGAAAGGCCCCTGCGAGTATTGGGGCTTTCACCCCCCCCCCAAAAAAAAGGTTTCCTTGCTCCTCATACCCAAAACAACAAAACAACCAAACATACAGTGTTTGGCGCTCTCGGAGAAAGGAAGCACTGTATATGTTTGGCTGTTTTGTTTTTTCCTGGTTTTGACAGTGCCAGTTGCTGGGAGAGAGGCCCCTGCGAGCATTGGGGTTTTCAAAACATTGGTTCCTTGCTCCTCAGACCCCAAAAACCAAAACAACCAAACATACACAGGGTATGGCGCTCTCGGCGCAAGGAAACACTCTGTATGTTTTTTTTGATTCGGTTTGGATTTGCCAGCGCCAGCGCTTGCTGAGACAGAAGCCCCTGCGAACATTGGGGTGTTAAAAAAAAACAAAAGGAACAAACCAAAACAAAACATACACAGTGTTTCCTTGCTCGTCAAACCAACCCCCCCTTGCAACAAAAAAAACAAAACAGTGTTTGGCGCTCCTGGTTCAAAGAAACACTGTGTATGGTTGGCGTTTCCTGAAGTCGCAAATGGGAGGAAAGAGAGGAGTAGGTGCAAACGATCATTGGTTACGGTTCTGCTTCTGGTTATGGTTTTGGTGATTCTAGTTATGTTATGGTTGTGGTGTCGGTTGTTCTGGCGTTAGTGCACGTTGTGGCTCTGGTTCGTGTTGTGGTTGTGTTGTCTTTGGGGGTGCTCGTGGTGGGCGACCACATATACATATACAGATTTATATGTATATATATATACATGTTTATATATACGTATGTACACACAAGCACACGTATATGTTTACATACATACATACATACATACATACATGCATGCATGAATCCATTTATATATATATATATGTATATATACATACATATGCATAGACATAACCATATACATATACATATACATATACATATACATACATATATACATATATACATATATATATATATATATATATATATATATATATATATATATATATATATATTCTCATATGTATATCGCATCGCTCGGTCTGCGTGATTGGTCGGCGGCGCCTTAATGGCAATCGGGGTACGGGGAACGGGGGGCTGTTGAAGCCAGCCTGGACTACCTGGAGGGGGGGGGGTGTTTGCGCGCAGCCCAAAGGCGTAACAGGCAGAGCGCGTTTCGGTGGCAACTCCTGGAATCCTCCCGTGCCATCTTACTGGCTCTTGCAAATCGACGCTACGTCGAGGCTTACAGCCGACGCTACACCAGCGCTAACAGAGGCTAGATCGGCGCCGATGGAGGCTAAATGGGCGGTCTCTCATCGATTACCAAACGCTAGCGCACGCGAGTGCACTCTAAAGATGGAACCCCACCAGCCCTCTGGGCGTAGGTGGTCTAAGGAGGCTCCTCTTCCAACCCCATTTTTCCCCTTCGGGGAACGGTTCATCACTGTTCCCTATTGATGTATACCCCCTCCCCCAGGTGCCCTGCGGCCAACCAAGAACCATGCGGTCACCCACCCAACATACCTGTCAAAAGACCATATAAAACAAACTCTGCCTGTAAATTTCGAGCATCGGCGGCCATACCGATGCGGCCCCCCCACCATCCTTGTCAAAAAAACAATGCAGGGTACTGTGGGGCAAATTCTTGAGTCATGTTCGTGAGGCCCGCGAGCACTTTGTATTGTTTTTAACAGGGACGGCTGGGGTGTCAGCATATTGCTTGCTGCGCGCAAGGCTACCATCACTGACAAAAACGGTACAAAATGCAGCTCGCGGCTAAATCTGGATCATGCGCGGACACCCCGCGATCACTGTAAAGTGGTTTTTGACAGGGATGGCGGGGGTGGTGGCGTATGGATTCCTGTGCGCAGGCCCTCCGGACACAATGATGGCCATTGCTGTTCGACAAGGACGGTGGGGGCCGACATGTTTCCCGATGTGTGCTGTCACGTGCGCAAGCGCACCTGACATACTCTGCGCCCGCCCTGAGCGTGGCGCGGCTGGAGTATGCGGCACACCTGGCGCGCGCGAAGCACGTGGCACGTCTGGGGCACCAGGCGTGCCCGGCACGCTCGGACCCCAGGGGTGCCTGGCGCGCGTGGCGCGCCTTGCACGCGAGGCGCGCCTGGCACGCGTGGCGCGCTTGGCACGTGTGGCGCACCTCGCCCCAGCCTCGCGCAAAATGTGGTCGGCTTTGGTTCCCAGTAGCTGCCCATCCAAAGACGACCGCTGAACAAACTGACGCTCGGGTGTTCCTTATAGAGGTGAGCTAGCTAGACAGCTTGCTATCTAGGGGGTGTCTTGACCCCTCCCTTACCCCTTCCCCTGGCCCTGGACTTGGAGGGGTTGGTTCGCGAGCGGCGGGCTTGTTGGGCATTGTCATCGTCCGCACACTCCCTGCTTTGCTGCTACCCTTTCCCCCTGCTACCTGGCGAGAGACGAGGGAGGAGAACAGGCAGGCAGACGACGACGACGACGACGACGACGGGGAGCACCGACTCCCAAACAGCGCTTGCACTACACCGCGCGGGCCCTGTCTGGGGTCCACACCACGGCCCGATTCCCAAACAATGCTTGCACCACGGCGGGCCCTGTATGGGGTCCGCGGTCGCCAAGCTTCCTCCGATCGACAAATTCGGCGGCAATGGAATGGCAATACAATGTGAAATTGACACGATGAAAGAGCATGGGTCCATACGGATTGTCCCGGCCGCGTGGCCGATAGCTTGTCGCCTCCGAACCCTTGAAACTGACATAAATTATACAAGTATGAAGCCTGTCGCGTTCTCACACGCACCGAAAACAAATTATTAGATCGGTTTATGGATATACAAGGAGGAGGGGGGAGGGGATGAGGGTGGGTGGGAGGGCTCCTCATCTCCTGGGACGGGGTCCAGGAGCTCATACAGTGCGCCAGCACCGTCTTGCAAAGGATGGGGTCGAGAGCCGTCGCCGCCGGCACCGTCACTCAGTCCAGCACAGGAACGAAGACAACGATACGCGCTAGCCTTTTTTTTGCGGCTTACGAATCGCCAGAACACCACTTCCGACGGCTTGGGCAATGCTGGTCTCTCTTCTTTGATGTCCTCCTCCTCTTCCTCCTCCTCCTCCTCCTCCTCCTCCTCCTCCTCCTCCTCCACCTCCTCCTCCTCCTCCTTTTCCTCCTAGAGGGGTTGGGTTGGAAGGGAAGGGGGTATTTCGAGACGGCACCTGAATATGATTACATGTATACGCTGTCGGGTGGGCAAGCGCGCCCTTTTGCCTCTGAGCCGAAACCCTCCGGAAAAGGCGGACAGCGGCCTTTCGGAGCGTTTGGGGGGAGATCGAATTTCTTACGCTGTCCTGCAGCGGCCCCTCCCCGACTACACAAGGCCCCTCACCATAATCCGCAACTGCAAGTCTTACGCAGCAGTCGGAGGTACGATGAGAAATGTGGACGCCACTGGCCCTGCCTACCACAAGCCTCCAATCAACTCTCATCGTCCGCACAGTCCCTGCTCTGCTGCTACCCTTTCTCCCTGCTACCTGGCGAGAGACCGACGACGACGACGACGACGACGACGACGACGACGACGGGGAACACCGACTCCCAAACAGCGCTTGCACTACACCGCGCGGGCCCTGTCTGGGGTCCACACCGCGGCCCGATTCCCAAACAATGCTTGCACCAGGGCGGGCCCTGTCTGGGGCCCGCCGTCGCCCTGTTTTTTTTCTCAGGGCTCTCTTTGGGAAATCGTCTGGCCTAGACTGTCACACTCGTGATTTGCCCAGGCCTAACTCCCAACGCGCCCCCACTTGCTAGGCTGGGCATTCACGGCTCCGCACTACCGCGTCGCGCCGCCCCAACGCGCGCCCCTTACCGGGCGACGCTAAGATTTAATGCGGCGGAGCTGCTTGAACAGGAAGAATCTCGTGTATCCTGGACAAACGACGGTCCTCCCTCCTCGCCGGAGGATTCCGGCTGGGGCCATTGTGGAACGCCGCCAGAGTTTTTACCCCAGCAGCGCTCGTACCTGACGAATCTGTCCACGTAATCGCCAGGCGCGCCTCTAATCGCCTCTACTGGCGCCCGCGACTGCGCCCACCAACAGGAGCAGCGCGTACGGCGCGGCTCGTCTTCGGACTGACGGTGCATCATCATGCTGCTCCTGTTCAACACCATATCTTCGTCTGGCGTGGCGCGGCCTGCTGTTAACGCCTGCGTTACCGCAGGCGTCGCAGCCGCAGCCGAGGGGACGCACGACTCCGGGACTTCAAAACCCCGCGCTGGCGTGAACCCATCTCGGACACGCCCTACTATATCACACTTGAGGAACAATTTAGTTACACAGCGCGCGCGATCGTAGCGCACGGGCACGCCCGAACCTGGGCCCCACCTGCCCAATGTCCGGCGTTCTTCCATTGCGAAGATGGCCGGCAAGCGTCGGGAAGAAAAACCTGGGGCTGTGCAGCGACCACTCGGCGTTGTTCGCAACGCCGCCAAATGCGCGCAGCGCCCGCCTCATGACATTCAGCGCGCCTGAATATTTCTCTGGACGCACTGGGCTCAGAACGACTATCTTGCCAGACTCCACCGCCATCGCTGGGACGATGAAATCAGCTGCGCCAAGGTCCACGTAGCCGGCCCCGGCGGCGTGAAACTGCCCGCCCCAGCTACGCCCTTGCCAATCCCTCCGCGGGGCGGCCCAAGGGATTCTGCCGACCTTCTTCTTTGACCTCCAAGATTCTGAGCATAATGCGTCCCGCGACAACTTGCAGGACGTGGATCTCTGTAGGTCCGCCCAACGCAAACGGCCAAATGTCAGGGCCAACACAAACCCAATGGCAATTACATGTGCTGCGTCGTCCGCTGCAGCTGCCACAAAGAAGCTGCTCAGAAGGCACTCCACGATTGCCCTCGTCAGCAGGCTCGCCTGCTGCCGCTGCTCCTCTGTCTGCTCGGTTGACATGCATCTCTGGGCCTCGACCAGCGGGTCTTCCAAAGGCCACGGGAACTGGAATATTTCCTTTGCCCACAATAGCGACGCAAAGGATGCTTTCGGCACGGGCGGCCCTCTACCGCCGGCGTCGCGGAGAAATAACGCGACATCTGTTGCATCCAACGACCACGGCTGGAGCCCGGCCGCTTTTGCCCATTTCTGCAGCCGCGCAAGGTTTCGCAGGTGGGATCGCACCGTCGCCGCCACCGTGGCCCTCCTGACCACCATAGGCCGCAGGAGAGCCGATTGACGCTCCAAGCTGAGGCCTTACCCACCCCTCTGAGCCGAAACCCTCCCGAGAAGGCGGGGAGCGGCCTTTCGGAGCGTTTGGGGGGAAACTCGAACACTTTACACTGTCCTGCAGCGGCCCCTCCCCGACTACACAAGGCCCCTCACCCAAATCCGCAACGGCAAGTCTCACGCAGCAGTCGGAGGTACGATGAGAAATGTGGACGCCACCGGCCGTGCCTACCACAAGCCTCCAATCAATTATTTTTGGTTCGCGGGCGCGCGAAGACGAGTCGAATCCTGTGCAAGCAAGGGCGGGCCGCGCCGAAGCAAAAGAAAACGCAGGGGAACGAGCGGCGCCCGGCTCAGAGCGGAACTGGGCTCAACGCGGCCAGTATGGCGCGGGAGGCATGCTGGTGGGAATGTTTTGTTTGATCGCGAGCGCGCAGGAATGCCTGGCGCCGTCAAGAAACGCGGCTAACGAGCAGCGGACTAAATTCCGCACCGGAGCGCACAGGAGCGAGCTACGCTGCGGCTCAAGCGGTGGACCTAGCGGAGTCACCGGTCGAGGTGCAGCACCGAAATGGCGAAACTGCTGGTGGAGATTTTTTTGATCTGGGGCCCCGAGGAAGAGTCCAGAGGGCGGGTCTATCGGGCTGACTGGGGCACAGAGCCAGATAATTTGCGAACCCAGCCGTCACTGTCGACAGCCGACCGCACATGCAAGCATGCCGAGCAAATTCGAGGAGACGCATCTTAGCGCCGACCGGGGGGGACGGGCGCGGGAAGAGAGCGACCCAGAGGGCGGGTCAATCGGGCTCACTGGGGCACAGAGCCAGACAATTTGCGAACCCAGCTGTCACTGTCGACAACCGACCGCACATGCAAGCATGCCGAGCAAATTCAAGGAGAGCCGACGACGGGCAGCGGGGCGTCGCACAGTGGCGCCAGCACCCGACGACCGGACGGCGAAGGGCAGGGCGACAGGGGGGGAAAAAGGGGGGGGGAAGAGCTGGTGGAGATACGCGAAGCGTCAATAATTCCAACAACATACGAGGCCCCCGCGACTTGCTCCCGAGGCGTGTGGCGCATGCCCGGGCAGGCCTGCCGGAGCACCTACCGCGGACCGCGAGGCGCAGCGAGCGCGAGGCGGCGGCGCGGGGGGGCACACGCGCACACACTGCGGTTGACCCCCACAGGGGGGCCGGCTGGAAGGGGGTGGTGCAATAGGTTTGGGGCAGTTGTCTTGCAAAGTTACTGCGACAGAGAATGCTGTATATTGCATGGAACTGCAGTGTACTGCAATGGACGTGCTGCACGCGAAAGCCCAACAATGCAGTCGCGCACCGGGGTGTCTTGCAGGCCCTAAGAAGCTATCGCAACCCCCCACACATCTATTGCACCAAATCTATTGCACCACTCCCTTTTCGCTGGACCGCCTTTTTGGGTTAACCAGACACACGCACACACATACACTCAACACACACACACACACACACACTCAACACACACACACACACACACGCGCACAGTTCTTCGCCCCTCTCAGGCTCAGGGCAAGCGACGGGGTTGGTGCAAGGGTCAAGCCAAGGGTCCTCATCCACACGAAAATCCCGCCAGCCTTCTGGGCGTGGGTTGTTGAGAGCGCATCCTGTTATGGTCGCCTTCGTCCGCTACTTGAAAAGGCTTGCCTTTCTCCCAACCCTGTACCGCAAGACTTCCTCATTTGCCGAAGCCACCAAGGGGGACCTCTCGCGGGCCTCTGGAAAACCTTTTGGAGGCCTCTTGGGGGCCTCTTGGGGACATCTCAGGGCCTCTGGGGGCCTCTCGGGGCTGGTTTGGCGCCGACCACGCTTGCCTACGACGACCTTTCACGACGTGAAAGGCTTCTGAGGGCCTATGGGGGAGTGCCGATCTCTCCCTTCATGACATGGTACCAGGGAGACGTGAGACGCGGGTTCGGGGGATTCAGGTTAGCCTGGCGGGGACATCATGAAAATGACGAGACCAAATCTGCAAGGTGACGCGCGCTCCAGCTGCAGACATCCCACGAAAACTGGACCGTCGACATCCGGGACGCGCTCGCCAAACAACGCCGGCAAGCCCGAGTTCCGGCTTGCTCGGGTCTTACGTTTCCCCGATGGTGTGATGTGCAGAAGGCGGAGAGATCCGAAAGCGCACCGCCGACGGCGGGCACCGAGCCAGTCCCCCCTTTTGTATCGTTGCCTCCCAATCCTCTTGGCACCAGGAGGGGGAGGAGGGGGAGGAGGAGGAGGAGGAGGAGGAGGAGGAGGAGGAGGAGGAGGAGGAGGAGGAGCAGGAGGAGGAGGAGGAGCAGGAGGAGGAGGAGGAGGATGAGGAGGAGGAGGAGCGGCGAGCGGCGAGCGGCGAGCGGCACGCGGCGGCGCGGGCGCGGGCTCCGGGGCGGGCTCCACGGCGCGGGACTCCGACACGACGGAGCGCGACTGGGAGGTCTTGCACATGTTGTCGGCGTTCCACTTCCTCTCGGGTCGGGCGAAAGGGGGGGATAGCAAGGGGGGGGTTCGAGAATCAGCTCGCGTAGCCGATTTTCCCGGCGCCTCCCGGCGCCGGGAGGCGCCCATGCATCGAGGAATGGGCCCCTCGGTGAGGCCGAAACCAGCTGCATGTAGCAAATTTCGTAACTCCCCCTTTCCCAATCCCCCCCTTTCGCCCGGCCCGATCCTCGGGGCGGCCCAAGCAGGGTGGGGCGAGAGGCTGCGCTCATGCGCTGATGGAGTGTGCCGCCCGGGATGCGCGGAGCAACCTCGACGAGGTGTTCTGTGCGCCGGAAACGGTCGTCGACCCGTATCATAAGGATGCGCGGTAAGGGCGCAAAGGCCTCGGAAGGCCATGGTGACGCTCTCTGGACGAGGATTGCCAGCGGAAGTCGCCCAGGATGGGCCGAAGGGGAAGGGATGCAAGGGCACCCTTGGGAAGGTTGCCCATCTTCGCTGTGCGGGTCGACTGTATGAGTGACTGGCATGCGTGAGGAAATCCGCCGACCCCTTGGGGATCATCGGCGTGTGAGATGCTTCCCCCTCCCCAAACCCCTCCCCCGGGAGCCCGGTCCGGTCGATTTGGAGGGGGGGGGGGGTCCGGGACGAGCGCAGCACGGCCGGGACGAGCGGTTCACGGAGCTTTTCCGGGCCCAAGAGGGCCTCAAGACGGGCCAAAAAGCCCCCAAGAGGCCTCCAAGACGGCCCACGAAGGCCCCGAGACGCCAAACGACCGCTCCAAGACGCCCAAGATGGCCCCAAGACGGGCCAAGAGGTCTCCAAGACGGCCCCCGAGGTCCCAAACAAGCCTCCCCAGAGGGCCCCAAGAGTCCAAAATTGTTGATTTTCCTTAGTGTTTTCCTATGTTTTTTGCTTTTCCGCCTTTTCGGCTTCCCGACGCTCCAAGACGGCCAAAGAGGCCCCAAAGACAGCCCCAAGATGGCCCAAAAGGCCCCCAAGACGGCCTCCAGACGGCCCAAGACGGCCCCAACACGGCCCAAGAGGTCCCCAAGACGGCCCAAGAGGGCTCCAAGACGGCACCAAGAGGGGCCCAAGAGGGCGACCAAACATGTTGAAACTCTAGCTTTCTGCCCCCAGGAGCCCCAGGGGGCCCCAAGAGTGCCCCAAGAGGCCCCCAGAGGCCCTCACGAGGCCGCCCAGACGCCCCAAGGAACCCCCAAAAAGCACCCCAGAGGCTCCGAAACGGCCCCCAAGTGGTTCCAAAACTCGCTTCCAGAGGCCCCCGAGAAGCGATCCGCGAGATCCCGATACACATACAAGACGCCTCTCACCCATAACCCATAACCCAGAGCCGTTTCTCCGTGTCCTCCTTCTTCTCCTCCTCCTTTTCCTCCACCTGGGCCCCCAAGTGGTTCCAAACTGCCTGCCATAGGCCCCCGAAAGGCGTGCCGCGAGATCCCGATACACATACAAGACGCCTCTAACCCATAACCCATAACCCAGAGCCGGGTCTCCGTGTCCCCCTTCTCCTCCTCCTCCTTTTCGTCCACCTGGGCCCCCAAGTGGTTCCAAGCTGCTTGCCATAGGCCCCCGAAAGGCGTGCCGCGAGATCCCGATACACATACAAGACGCCTCTAACCCATAACCCATAACCCAGAGCCGTTTCTCCGTGTCCCCCTTCTCCTCCTCCTCCTTTTCCTCCACCTGGGCCCCCAAGTGGTTCCAAACTGCCTGCCATAGGCCCCCGAGAGGCGTGCCGCGAGCTCCCGATACACATACAAGAAACCTCTATCCCGTACTCCACCTCATCCCTCATCCTCCTCCACATCCTCCTCGTCTCCCTCCTCGTCTTCCTCCCCCACCTCATCCTCATCCTCCTCAACCTCTTCCTCCGCCTCCTCCTCCTCCTCCTCGATTCTTCTCCCTCCCATCCTCCGCCGCACCCCCCATCTTTCTCTCCCCGCCCGATTGGTCATCGTTTGCATGCCTTGCACTTCAGGGTGCCCTTATTTGCGTCGCGCGCGACATTGGAAGGGTCAGGGAACGCCGACTTCGGCAGTTTTCTCTTGCGCGCGCCGCTGCACTGATATCCCACGCAACTGCGCGCTGTGAACCCGAGTTTCTCGCAGCCTCTGCACACCACTTTGGTTCCTTTCGCCTTTCGATGATCTTCCACTTGCCCCTGCTTCAAATGTTTCGTGTCCGAGAACGCTCCTCCGCACGCCGCGCGCGTCAGCGTCTTCGCGCCCGCCCCGGCCGTCCGCGTGCGAGTCGCTGCCTCCGCATTGCCCCGCCGCGCCTCGTCCTCTCGCGCCTCCGCGCATCCCCGACAGAGCCTGTCACCCGCTGCAGCGTTCCCGGAGAACGCCGACTTCGGTAGTCTTCTCTTGCACGCGCCGCTGCGCTGATACGCCTGGCAACTGCGCGCTGTGAACCCGAGTTCCTTGCAGCCTCCGCACACCACCTTGGCTCCTTTCGCCTTTCGATGATCTTCCACTTGCCCCTGCCTCAAATGTTTCGTGTCCGAAAACTCTTCCCCGCACGCCGCGCAAGTTAGCGGTTTTGCTTCCGCCTCTGCTTTTCGCTTGCGATTCAACTCGTTGTCCCCGCCCTTCGCGTCGCGCGCGCACGTCCTGCAAAGCTTCCCCCCCGCGCCCTTGGAGTCGCGCTGGTTCGCCGCCACTTCCGCCTCCGTCTTCAAGAAATTCATGCACTTCGCGCACCGAATCTTGAATTTCTCCTGCACCTTCTCCTGCCACGCCCCCGACTCCTTCCGTGACTTCCGCGCCTTCGCAGGCCCCGCGCATCTCTCGCACTTGCTCGCCCTTGCGTACACTCGCCCCCCGCGAGCCTCGTTCTCTGGCGTCCTCGGGCCCATCGCGGCCCACGTCTTGCATTCGGTGCACCACTTCTCGCCTGCCTCCTTCAACTCTTCCGTGCAATCTCGACAGAAACTCTGCCCCTCCTTTTCCTTGAACTCTGTGGGCGTGAAATCCGCTTTCTCCTTCAAGGTACTACATTTACTGCACATCTTACGGGGCATCAACTCTGCCTCTATGTCCGCCCACGGCACCTCCTCCCCGCGCAACTTGCCCAGCAGATACTTCGCCCCTTCCATCTCTCCTTGCGTGTGCGGCTTCAACTCAAACGGGCGATATATCAGCAACCCTCTACGGGTCTTCACGCGGGTGATGGCCACGTAACTCGACATCCAACTCACATTTCGACCCTCCTGCAAATCTGCGATGGCGGCGTCCAGGGATCGGCCCTGCGCAGCGTGCGCCGTGCTTGCCAGGCCTGGCGATATCAGAAACTGCTTCCGCCGAACCCCCAACGCGGGCTTCTTTCGGTGCGCGTCCAAGAACCAGACTCGCTGTCTCGGCGCAACCGGATACAACCCAGGCCCCGGCATGCTCTTCAGCGTCCACGCGTCCGTATGCAAGTCGAGCACGGTCTGCCGCGGCATCCTTCGCAGCGTGACTTCTGCAGCGTCCGCGACGGCACCCTCGTCCTCGTCGACTACCCATGAGTGAATCGTCGCGCGGCAGCCGCGGAGCAGTTGTTTCTCCCCCCCTATCCAAATGATCCGTCAGAACAACGGGCATGCCCGCCGCCAGCGGCAGCCACCCTGGCATATCTGCGCACGCTTTATCATGGTATCCCAGCCACCGGATCTTGTCAGAAGACGTGTATGGCCGTTTTTGGAGGGATCCATGACGCGCCGCGTCCCTCGCGTACACCCACGAAATTTGCTTCCCCTCGCTCGCGGCCCAGCCCGCGGCGCGCTGACGTGCGACTTTACATGTTACATCCTGGTTCGGGTAAATCGCGGTCGCCCTTGCGAACTCCGGCAATAAGAACCTCTCGTCATCGGGCCCCGTTGCGACCAACTGCCGTCTCCGGCGCCATGCTGCGCAACGCCCGCACTCCTGCGTGTTGTCTGTGGCAATGGCCTCTGCGTTCTTCGCACAGTGGTCCGACCCGCACGTGGGCCCACACCCCACCCACGACCCGGCTACGTCCGTCGGTAATCCGCGCAGAAATTGGCGCGTCCGTTCGCTCAGGTCCCCGCGCCGGAACTCGTCCTGGACACTCAGGAACCACTCGTCATGACCGTCCAACCGCTTGCACTCCACTAGCTCGGTCATTCCTGCTACGGACCCGCGACCTTCGCCCCAGAAAATGCAATGCCCATGGTCCTCTCCCGCGCTCGGTGCGTACTGCCTTGCCTTGCGAACCCACGACGTCGGGGTGGCGTTCAAGCGCGCCCCCCCCGGCGGCTCGAGCTGGTAGAAATCCCCACAGAACAACGCGTTTACCCCTCCAAAAGGCCTGCCCACCCCTTCGGCGTCTACCTTCCCCTGCCGCGCCGCCGACATGACCGACCGCAAATGCGCGTCCAACTCCGCAAGGAAGGTCGCACTCACTATGCTGATCTCATCGATGATTAACCACCGCCGCTGTTGTATTCGACGGGCAGCCTCCACCTTCTTCGACCCGTCCGAACCGCGCTTCTTCGTGCTCTCCGACCCGCTCGCAAATGGCGCCATCCCAAAAGCCGCATGCAACGTGCGCCCGTCAAGCGCCGACGCGCTCGTGGCCTGCAGTGCCGCCACTTGGGAATCCAGCCCGTGTCTCCATTTCATGATCCCCTCGAACACGTGCGTCCGCAAGGCGTCCACCACGTAGCTCTTACCTGTTCCTGGCCCCCCGTGCAACATCCACAACAACGGTTCTCCGCTAACCCGTCCCGCGTCGTCCTCCGCGCACTCCTCTATCATCCTGCTGACGACTCTCCCGACCACTGCCCGCTGCTTTTCGTTGAGCTTCACCGGGCGCTCCTCCTCGGGCCCGCTGAGACTCGCTCTCCACTTTCTCAGCTCCCGCGCGGTGCCCGCCGCTTCGGACTGAATGCGCCCGTCTTCGCCTTCATAGCTCGCGAGGGGGTCTCCACTCTCTTTGGCTTGCGACGCCCTCGCCTCCGCTTCCCTCCTCTTTACTGCCGCGTCCGTCACTTCCTGGCGCCGTCTGTTTGCGCCCACCCGCCCGCTGGCGCCCCCCCCCCCCGCCGCCTGGAAGCCGCCCCCACACGCGTGCAGACAACGCCGTCGCATCCGCACTCTGTCGACGAGCTGCCGCCACTGCTTCCGTCGTCAGCCGCTCCTGGTCTTCCACGCGCGTGCCCCCGATATGCACCCGCCTCCTCGATTCGTCGTCAATGTCATCAACATCCACGTCTTCGTCGCTGAATAGGACATCCTCGTGCTTCCCTCCCGACTCCTCCCCATCTGGTCGCATGTCTACGACGATCATGAAATTCTGCGCGTACCGTTTCGCTTCGTCGCACGTCAGGCCCCCGGCCAGCCACTCCCGTGCAACAACGCCCGCCGGCTGGCCATCCGCGCACCAGTCCGACACCCGGGACACCCCGTCCACGTCAGACTCCTGCAATGTGAACGGCCGGAAGTACGCCATGAGTATCAACCCGTTCCTGTCCTCCTCCCCGGGCCTGTGCTTCGGCTGCGGCGCGCCATGGAAGCTCGGGTTCCGCGGCCGCTCATTCCGCACAAGGACCCACCTGTGCCGAGTCGTTTCCATGCCAGGCACGTCTGGGAACGCCACCCATCTGTCACATCCTTCACCGCGAACGACGTAATCCGTTCCAGGGGTCAACGGAGGCTCTGGCCCGATGGTCCGTTTCGCTCGCTCTAGTTCGCTCTGCTGGCTTGTGTGAGAACCGCGTGATACACTGCTTCGTCGTCTTCGCCTTCCTCTTGTTTGCACTTCGGCTTCGTCAAAAACCGCGTCAGCTCGAGTCGCCAGTACCTGTAAAACTCATACACAGACAAAAACTTCAGCTCTGGAGCCCACTCAGAGTCCAATGGACGCATGCCATACAGCACTGCGGGGTTTTTCGAAACTACCCTGGGCCTCTTCGCACGCCTGCCATCGCGCTCGATATGACACCGCCCTGGCCCCGACCTGTCTGACGCCACGCCGCACTCGCGCTCGACGAGGCGTACCGCATCGAAACCAGGGACCATGGCCGTCTTCGTTGTCGTCATGCTCTCTGCGGCCGTTACGTCTCGCGCATCCCCATATGCGCGCAGGTTCACACTCTCCTGCGCTGAACGCACAATCCCCTTCCCGTACAGGTCCGACAGAAGCCGCGTGATGTGCCTGTGCGCCACGTACGACGCACTCCTGTCCTTCACTTTCTCACTCAGTGCATGATGGCCCTTTTTGATTTTCTTCACCTCATTGAACGACGTGGCCAGCCGCTTCGCTCCGTAGTCACACGCGTAGCCCGCCTGCGCGTTCTGCGCACGCTGCGCCGCGAGAACGATATCTTTCGCCTGCGCCCCTTCCCAGCACCTTTCTTTGCAAACCGTCCCGTCGTGCGTTTCTTCCAGGATTGGAAACCGATACGGCAACTGCAGATCCGAGTTGAAATTCAGTCCCACCCCACCGCTCAGAATAGCAGGCAGCGTACCGTTGAGATTCTCTTCGTTTTGCGGCCCGTGCAGACATCCGGTCATGTCTCTCCGGCCCGTGCTCGGCATTGCGCGGCTTCTGAGGAAGCCCTGGCACAACAGAACGGTCTTATCTACCTGCCACGTAGTCCGCGGGAAGAAGCTTTTGCACTTGGTCGGATCGTCGTCCCGCTGACAGTGAAGTAACGGCATCATCTGGCGTTTCCGCGCGTTATACTTGTGCACGTGGTTCTGGCGGTACCCCTGACCGCGCTGCACGCACTCCCCTACATATTTCCGATGCCACCACGTGGCGCCGCTTGTCGTCTCTCCCGCGTCGTCGGCTGTCCCACTCCTACCTAGCGCCCGCTCGATCTGTGCATCTGACTGCGCTAGATACTTCTCCCCGCCCAGAAGGTCATCCGTTCCTCCATGCGCTGGCCAATTACCCTCAATCCGCTCCTTCTCCTGTCGCCGCGCGCCGACGTCTGCGTAGACCTGTCTGGATACGTGCCGCTTGTACTTGGCGTACCCGCATAGCAATTCTGCCAGCCTCTCCCGAGGGAGCCGAAGAATCTCGTGTAGCGGCGTGTGCTGATGCATACACTGCACGAAAAGTTGCGCGTGCACGTGCAAGCTCCCCGCTGACTTCTGCGCTTCTATGGACCCGCACAGTCCATCCACCCTTCCGGCGCACCCCCTATAAGCTTCGCGTTACTGCCATTCAAATCCGCACACTTGCAGTCGGGGCAGCGCGGGCACCAGCGCAGACCAAATAGATGCGACCAAACCAAACCAACTATCGTGCGGAATCCATCCACGCCCGCCAGCGGGCCCCGCGCCAAACACGCCAGACGCGCCTTCACGTCGGGGATGTCCCTCTCCAATATGCCCACTGGCATTGCCACATACACGTCGTCTGCGGCGGCATCGCGTTCCTGGGTCCAATCGGGCCCCCACAGGCCGCCGTGCGTGCTTCCGAACTCGGCCTGCGCGCGTCGCCTGTTCACCGGGTCATCTCGACGAGATCGACTCATGCGCATCATTATGAGATTATGCCTCTCGTCGGGTGACATGGTGAAAAACACTGGAACGCCTTGGGCAACCCGCGCCGCATGCGCGTCGTACCGCATCAGTGTCCGCACCTCCTTCGTTCCCGCGATCTTCCGGTTGATTGCCTGCGCCCCCCGAACCATCCGCTGCGCGGTCTCTGACAACGACGTCACAAATTTCAACTTATTCACATCGCCGTTCACCGCGCGACGTTGACCGGTGCCTGGCTCCTCGTAGCTCCCCCGCAGCGCTTCCACTATGCTGACCGCTGCTTCTTCCATGTACGAGAAATCGCGGTCCCCCTGATCTTCCACCTGCTCGTGGTCCGCGAATAAACGCATGCTTCTCGACGTGTTCAGAGCGCTCTGGTACAATAACGAAGACATCGTGAAGCCAAACCGCCAATCTCGCCGGAGCTGCGATTCCACGCGCCGGGTCATGATGCGCGTCCAGAGAGGAAACTCGACTCTTGGGGCCTCCGGCCACCGCCTGTGGCGACTCGTCTCTGACCACTCCGGCATGTCGGGCATGCCCGTGCCAAACTTGAAACAGAAAGGGAAAGCCACGCCAAAAAACCAAGGCACGAACTGGCTCATCATCTCGGTGCCTGGCGACACAACCAGGCGCAAACGCATTTTTTCCGGCCAGGTGCCGCGACCCGCTTCGTCCATGAGCACGAGGTTGCGCCGCTGAGTGGTCTCCCCGACCTCAGCCACGCTGCGCATTCCACTGCTCGTGCACCGCAAACGCCCGTTCTCCCGATCGCCGAGAAAGTGCGCGGTCAATGCAACAACGTGATCTCTCCACGCTGCAGCTGCGAAGCGCACTCCTGCGTCGCCCGGCCCGCTCGGCGCTTTCTGGTCGTCACCAGCTTCCGCTGTCACAGCACCGACGCCTTCCGCGAGCCGCGCGAACGCGGACTCCGTCATCGCGTTCGCGTCCACGTCATTAAAGCTGGACTTCTCCATCACCACCATGTTCGGGATGCGGCGATTCACGTCCTCGCAGGCTTCTTCGACCGTCGCTTTCGCGCCATCCGACGGCGTCGCGTTTTTTTTTTGCACCATCACCTTGTCCAAGTGGTTGTCATAGGGAAGCAGGCGAATGAGTTCTGGCGGAACGCCGTTCCTCGGCAGGCTCTCTGCGCGCGCATCCACGCGGGCCGCGTCCTCGTGCGCGAACGCCCGGTGCCCGCGGGATATCATATTTTTGATATGGTGCTTCACAACGTCCCGCCGCACTTTTGCCTGATGGATGAACTGCGGCAGGTTCTGCTTCGTTGTAGCGTCGCTCACCTTCAATAGAACCTGCACTACATGGGCGAGCTCACTACCCACGCGCGGCAAGGCGACGCCTCCCGCGCTCTGTTGGAATCTCTCCTTTCGCCGCAGTTCTGCAAGGATACCCTGCCACGGCAACGCGAACGAGGATGCATTCCCGCGCGCCGCATCCCGCATTTCCTGCATCCCTGCGACCGAGTCGAACAGATTCTGGTACTTCACTTCCATCGAATAGCATATCATCGAGGTTATGCACGGACTGCAACATATCATCTCCATCACGGTCATTCCGTCGTCGTACATGCTGCGTGGTCCATAGAACGTCATAAGATCGTTCGCCAGGCAGCGCGCAGGCATCACTGGCTTCTCCCGTGCCTCTGCTCCGTCCCACTTCACGTTCGGGGTCTTGAGGCCCGCGGCGCACTCCCGACAGACCGGCACTTCACACTGAGGACACGCGGTCTTCGCTTCCACGCACCCGCCCGTGCAGCGCACATCCTCTGGACAGCATAACAAGTCGAACCAGCCCCCGGGCACTCCTGACCCACGAGAACACTGCACGCGCAGCTTATAATCGCGGAATTCTTCCACATGTTTCATCAGGTCGAACTGCTCGTTTCCCTCCTCGTACCTGCACCTCCGCAAGTACGCGGGGAGACCGAACTCCCGCCGGGCGCCCGCGATGGACCACGCACCCAGGCGCGCTACTCGAGACCTATCTCCTGGATCGCTCTCAAACAATTTCTCCCATGAAATTTCGTTGTTTTCTCGGTCGGCCACCCAGGGAAATGAGCAGGCGCAGAGAAAGCATATCGGCGCACACACGTTCCCGCTGGCTGTCGCGTCCGCATATCCTTTCAGGCTGTGTCGATGCATTGCGCACGTGGAGAGCGGCGCATCCTGTCGCGTCTTCTGCGACGCCACTTCGCTGTGCGCCGCCAGAATCCTCTCGCTTTCCTCGTGTGCCGGGGAGTACGTGTCTGCGATTGGCTGTAGGACTTCCCCGTGCCCCACGGCCACGTGCTCGATCAACTCCGCTTCTGTGTTTCCCGACCATCGACAGCCGCGGAACGCGCAGTGCGCAGCCGGTAGTTCAACCGCACTGTCTTCGGCCAACGCTTCCCCCCACGGAACGGACGGGTCTTCCGGGTCACCGGGCACGCCCGGGGACTCCCGCAAGAGCTCCGCCGCTTCTGCCGCGGCCTCTTCTCGGTTCCTCCGAGGATCTTGTGAGTCCGGGTTCACGCGGGCCGCAAAGAACCACTCCTGCGCCTCGTCCGCCTCTGGGGTTTCGATACGACCCGGAGCCTCGCGGTCCACGGCGTCGCCCCGCGCGCCCCCGTGCACATCCGCCGCGGTCGCGGGGCCTGCAGAACCCGCCCGGTTTCCGCACGCCCCCTCGCGGCACCCTTCGCCACAGACACTGGCGCACCCGCGCGCGGGAACGCACGCGCGTGGGCCGTCGTTTCCACCTGTCGCGGCGCCTCCAGGCACCGCTCGCCAAATGCGTTTCGGAGCTGTTGCTGGCGGGCGTTCGCACCCTGCCGTCGCCACGACATCCACGCCCCCCTTCCCGTCGTCTCCTCCCCCGGCGACCCTTTCACCCACCCAGGCCTTCCGAATCACTAAAATTTCGTGGTCGTGCCCTGAACTACTAAATGTTTGTGTCTCGGCTCCTAAAGTTTTGTGTGTATTACTAAATGTTTGTGTTTAGCGTTCGTGTAAAGATACTCATGTATGTATGTATATATATATATGTATATATATAGACATTCAGATGTAGATGTATATATATATACACATACACATATATTTATATATATATATATATATATATATATATATATCAATACATACACATAAAGCATACAAACATACATTCGTACATACACACATACGTTACAGATGCACTTACAATGCGTACATGTTGTTGGTTGTGGCACGCGGCTCGTGGCAAATGGCAAGTGGCAAGTGGCAGTTCTGGTCGCGCGTCTCCCTGGATCGCTCACGAGGGGCCGAGCACGCTCCGCAGTCGCCGTCGAAAGTTGACAGATTGCCACCGATGTTCAACGACAATTGCCCTAGTGATGCTCCAACCTTATTGTTTGTTGTCAGTTTCCTCCGTCCCATGGCCATTCTGGCTCAAACCAGTTGGCTGAAAGACAGCGCCTCAGCCAGTTCCTATGTTGAAGTGTCCCAAGCGTGCGCACCCGAAGTCCTGGCGACATCCATCGGGTGATGCGGCTCAGACAGTGGAGGCCTTGGCTCTAGTGATCGGCACAGCGATCGCGACGATCATCAGCCAGGGCGAGAACTTCTACGAATCAGTCGACATGAAGGTCGGCAGGAATCCAGAGAAGATCTTGATGTACAAGGAGCTTCTGATGGGATTGTTCACCCTTGACCCGAGGGGCGGGCACTTTTTGCAGGGCGACGTCGAGCAGAGCGTCGAGAAGGCAGTGACCGACGCGTCCCTGATGGATGGCTTCGGGCGACTGGCTGCTGCAGCTGGCAGATCGATCGACGAGATGCGCAATATGATCGCCTACAAGATCAGGGTCATGTGCTCCCATGCGCGGGAGATGGCGCCCAACTGCGACGATGCGTCGCCTTTGAAGGACTTGTACGACATGGTGTGCTCTCCTGGCCTTGGTGGCCAATGGCCTATTCAGCGTGCCTCCGCCAGCACTTCCATCTTCCCGAACCTCCAGAAGACCGCCGACCGCGATGACGGGATCGGGGGCGAGGAGGCATCTGATGGCGAATATTCGGGTGAGAAGACGATGGTTTCGGCGTACTTCGACGGCTACCAGTGGGCTGGGCTGAAGTTGTTCAGCGATGGGAGCGTCGAGAAAGCTTCGTACTACAGGAAGGGCGACAACGGCATGGCGATCGCAGTGTGGGCCGACGAGTTCAAGCTGGAGCTGGAGGTGCCGAATGTGTGCGTGAGCGAGCTCGGCGAGCTTGAGAAGTACATTCCTCCTGGCGGCGCAGCTGGACGTGGACGAGGGCGTGGGCTGCTGAAGCGCCCAGCCGCAGCAATGAGGAGACCAGCGAGTGCGAAGAGGAAGCCCGCTGCAGCCCCTCATCACCCCGATGAGGGCGGCGGCGCTGCAGCCGAGGGTCCTCCCGAAGGCGGCGTTGCTGGCGCCGTCGATCTCCCTGGCGATGACGACGAGATCGAGGATGCAGAGGATGACCAGGGCGACAAGGAGCCATGCGACGAGGACGAGGTCGAGTCCGACGTGAAGCTCCAGGTCTGCAGCGGCCACAATACTACAATGGTCGTATTCTTAATCGATTTGGTCAAGAAGGGCAAGAAGATGCAGGTCCTCTCGGTAACCACGGGCAAGTGCGCTGGTTCGACGCTCTCTCCTCGTGAGGTGTGTGAGCGCGTCGTCGGGGAGCAGGCGTGGCTCTTGAACGATATCGCCTCCCCGATTTGCGAGATGGGCAAGGATAAGATCAACGGCCTTCGCGAGAAGTTGAGGGTCTTAGCCTCAGATGTCATCGAGGCGCATCCTGAGGTGGCCGACTAGGCAAGCAATCAATTAAATAAAGCAGCACTGCCCTCCTCATCCACATCTCCCTCCTCCTCCTCCTCAGCAGTGCTTGCGAGTTTCGCGATCCGTGGCAGTGGGCAGGCAGGCGCCCGAAAAGGGAACAATCATCGTCGGTCCTCCAATCACCATCGCAATCACCACCTCCGCCATCCCAAGTAGCATCCCCGTCATCGCCCCTGGCACCCTCGCCATCAACAACTCATGGCGCAAACAAATCGCAACAACAAACATCTAACGAGCCATGGCAACATAATAGACCAAATGCTTCAACGTAAGATAGCCGTCTCATGCACCATCACCTCCCGCTCGCCTCCCCTGCCCTCCCCCCAGACGCCCTCTCCCTGTCCACCCCGCCACCCTCCCTCTCCCCTCGCACCCACCTCGCCCCTTCAACCCTCCCACCATTCATCGCCACCGCCATCACCACCACCACTACCACCATCGCCAACGCCATCATCACCACTACCACCATCACTACTACCATCACCACCACCACTACCACTACCACACTACCATCGCCATCATCACCACCACCACTACCACCACCACTACCACCATCACCACTACCACCACCCCACCACCGCACATACCCCACCACCACCACCGCCACTACAACCACCGCCACAACCACCACCACCACCACCACAACCACCAGCACCACCACCACTACCACCACCACCATCGCCATCACACCCATACCCCGTAGCAGTTTCGGCTCAGCCCAGCTTCTGTACTGCGTGGTAGTTCACAACCTACAGCGACTGCAATGGCCGCACCAGCTGAGCACGGCTCAGTGCTCAAGCTTGAGCCGAAAGCCGAGGGGATAGAGACCGCTGGTGCGGCCGCGGCCAAAGTTCCAAAGTCGGTTCAGATCGCACGTGACGCTTTGGGCAAGTTGACGTGCAGCGCCGATGACCTCAAGAAGGTGCCCCCTGGAACGTTAAACACCCTCCAGACTACGTTGCGGAAGAGCATGTCCACGCAAGACAAGGACAAGTGGAGCACTCTCGCACCCGATGAACGCAGGGAGTGGATCGCGCAGTTCATCACTGACCCGTCAGCATGTCGCAGGTCGGGCTACACCACTACGAAGGCGGTCGACTCGCGCATGTCCGAGGACGGCGAGGAGTGGGTACTGCAGTCTACGCTGGCTGGGCCCCTTTGGCTGAATGACAAGGAAACGGCCCAGATACTTTGCGACAGCGGCGACTTGGAGAGTCGCCCTTCGACGTACCCCTCCTTGGCGCAGAAGGGCATGAAGGAGTTCAAGGTATCGAAGAAGATATTGAGGTCGATGACTGGCTGGTCCCAAGAGGCGGGCGTGTCGTCGGAGGCCGCGGTCGGGGTCGCAGAGTACACCGCTGCGCAGGATGCCATCATCGGCAGCTTCGGCAGCGGCAAGCAGAAGAGGCAGAAAACTACCCCAAAGCCGAAGGAGCCCGAGAGTGAGGAGAGCAAGAAGTTACGCGAGGCTGTGGCGGCTCGCGCTCTGCAGCTTCGGAAGTTCAAGGCCCAGTGCGACAAGGTGAACAAGGAGCTCACTGAGTTCGAGGAGTGCATCGCCAAGGTAGTCTCGAAGGGATACCCCGCCGAGATGGGCTCCTTCATGAGGGCGGCAGACGACCCAACCCAGACGGCGTTGAAGGACTCCCTCGGTTTGTATGGTCAGGAGATTACGAAGCCGAGCGGCGCCCAGAAGACGATCGAGGAGGTATCGAAGAGCACCAGCGAGATCGAGTCGTGCTCTGCGAATCTCGAGAATCATTTCGCCACCCTGAAGAAGGCCCACATCGCCTATATAAAAAAGCTCGCGTCGTGAGGCTAGGGGTGCTTTTTGCTTTGGGGCTGAGTGGCTTCAAGCCTACTCTTCTTTAGGGCTAGTGCCGTGGTGTCATTTGGGGATCAGGTGCTCGTGACCCAGGGGGTTCTCAGCTTAGCCACCTCCCGAGGGGGTCTTTTGAAGCTCCTGAGGGGGCGCCTCAGTCACCCCCCCTCCCCTCCGGTACCCGGCAAGGCGGGTAGAGGTTTGAAAAAAGTTTGAGTTCAAACTCCAGGAGGTTTGTCAAACTTCGGTTTGTGCGAATGTTACAAGCAAAAGGAGGTTTGATTTCAAACTTCCACGGGGGAAAGTTTGAAATCAAACTTTTTTCAAACTTTTCAAAACCTTGCTGGGTCCTTCTCTCCCTTCCCCTCCCCCACTCCTCCCTTGCTGCCCTACACTCCCCCTCCCCTGGGCACTCCCTTGCCCTTCCTGTCCACCTCTGCCTCCTGAGCCCCCTCGGCCGCTCCTCCACCTCACGCCCGTCCCCCCTCCCTCTCCTCCCCCCCCCATCCGCCACTTCTTCCTCCCTATCCCTCCGCCCCTCTCTCCCTCCCTCTCCGTCCCCCCCTCCCTTCCCTTCCAATGCACAGGTTCCCGAACCCCCCCCCCTTAGAGCACCTGTGGCATCAGTAGGTTACAGGAGGCACCGAGGCCCGATAGGCAACGGTAGCTCAAGACGAGGAGTTGACTCACCAAACATACAGTCGCCGTCTCAAACGTCGCCGTCACCAGAGCCATCAACGTCGCCGTCTGAAACGCAGTTGTCATCATCACCACCACTTTCCAAAACCCATTACCACCAATACAACATGCTGCAGCACTCGCTTGATACAATGCCTGTGACTCGTCGTATGCATACAAACTGTAAGGTCATGGCCGACGTCGCCGTTGCCGTCGCCGCAAATGGCAATCGTCATGTTCGTCGTCGCGGTCGCTGGCAGATCACCACCATCATCATCACCATCATCAGCACACCATCATCACAAACATCGTCATCACCATCATCATCACCATCATCATCATCATCATCATCATCATCATCATCATCGTCATCGTCATCGTCATCGTCATCGTCATCGTCATCGTCATCATCATCATCATCATCATCATCATCAGCATCATCATCATCATCATCAGCATCGTCACTATCATCACCATCATCATCGCGTGCATCAAGACCATAGCCATTTTGGCTCGAAACTGATGCCTAATTTCCTTCGCAGGACGATCACCAACCGCACAACGAGAGATGCTGGCAATCCAATGCTGCGAGAGCTTGGCAAGCTCTACAAACGGTCTCGATTGACCCCTGCAGAGGTGGCTGGCCTTGCGAATGCACACTCGGCGAATGACATCTTGGCAGAGCCACCGCTGCGTCGCCTTGGGCATGCGAAACCGACCAGCCACCGCTTGCGCAAGGGCAAGAAAATCGCCGACACACGGAACGTTTCCAGAGACGTCCGAAGAGCATTTCGTAATTCGGGTTTGAGTTCAGTCACATTGCCTGACCCCTACATGGCCGAAGTCCCGATGTGGGACCTTGTGGCAGACAGGGCTTGCAAATGCATGGTGTCCTTCCTCCTCATCCACGAGGTGCTCGAGGCTGTCATCCGAGAGGGGGAGGAGATGAAGTGGGCGAGCTTCAACGGCAACCAGGGGGAGTTCAAGGCCGACCTGGACGAGTGGGCCGCCAGAATGGGTGTCGACATCACTGCCTCGACAGGTCGCTGGCTCGGGATCGGCTTGTGGGGCGATTCTGCGCCCTACAGCCACAAGGACTCAGTCTACCTGGTGCTGTGGCGAGTTTTGCAAGGTGAATTTGCTCAACGCTTTTGGTTTGTAACGTTCAGTAAACGCTTCGTTTGTCGTTGCGGGTGCCTGGGCCGCTGCACATTCAACAGCATATTTGCGATATTGGCGTGGTGCTTTCGCGTGATGCTCTGTGGCGTGCACCCCCACGTGGACCATGCTGGAAACCCGTTCGCCACTGGCTCGAAGAGGTGGCGCATGCGTGGCCAGCCTCTGCGCTTCCGAGGCGCGTGTCTTCGGAAGTACGGCGATTGGCAGTGGTACAAGCAAGTGCTGGGCCTTCAGGGTTGGCGCGGCGATGGTCCCCAACGGCACATATGCTGGATGTGCACGGCCACACTTTGCCCCGACCACCACTACTGCTACGACTTCGGACCTCAGGCAGCCTGGCGGCAAGGTCGCCGAACCATGGATTCGTTGTGGGCTGCTGCGTGCTTTTCGAGATCGACCTTCGTGAGTGTGATCTACAGCATACCAGGTTCACGCATGCAATAGGGTCAATAGGGAGGGTAAGGGAGTGGAAGGGGCAGGAGGAGATGGGAAGATAGGGGAGTGGAAGGGGGTGGGAGAGGAAGGGAAGGGACGGAACGGGGGGGAGGGGGGAAACGAGGCGACGGGAGGGAAGGAGCGAGGAAGGGAGGCGACTGAGGACGGCACATGTGTGAGGAGAGGGGGATGGCGGGGAGGGGAACGAACGGTGAGGGGAGGGGAGGGGAAGGGAAAGCATGGGGAATGATGAGTGGGGGGGAGGCGGCTAGGCAAGGGAGGGGAGCCCAGGCTTCAAGACGAGCTACGTGAAACCCGACTGGATGCACGCGTGCTGCCTCGGCATCCTGCAATATGCGCTGGGGGCGGTGCTGCTGGAAGTGTTTCTCTCGGTCGGTGGTGTGATTTCGAATGCGAGTAAGGCTCGGGCTGCCCTGTGCACAATCATGAACATGATGCGGTGCGTAGCAGCCGACAAGGAGATGCCTTTTAACGACCTCACGGTCGGCATGCTATGTACATCCAAGAATGGTATAGTGAAAGCTCGGCTGAAGCTCAAAGCTGCAGAGGGGCGCCACGCTTTGCCTATAGTGTGTGATATGCTTCAACATTGCGTTGAGGCTCAGAGCGATCATGCTAGACTTCGGCTGCAGTGCTTGCTAGCTTTGAGGTCAGCCTACGACGAGATGGAGAGATGGACTGAGGGCGGGGTGTCAACTAGGAATATCGCGGCATATTCTCGACGCCATCTGCTTCTGTATGGCGAGCTTGTTAGGCAAGGGAATGTGGCAGGCGCTGTATGGTCGTTTTACCCAAAGCATCATTTTTTTGCAGAAGTGTGCGATGGGGCGCGCACTAATCCCAGGGATGAGTGGAATTACCACGACGAGTCCGAGATAGGACTCTGTGCCGAGATGGCGGGCTCTTGCAACCCGAGGTTCTTGCACCGCACTTTGCTGCAGCGTTACGCTGAGACGTACGGCTTCTGAACAAAAAACATCGTCATCATCGCCATCCACACCGCACCATCAAATACATACTTACACTGTATTCCCGTAGCATGAGCAGGGAGAGCTCGACAGATGCTTCAAATGGTTACTCTCCTTCGTTCCAGCCTGTCGGCACGAGAACCGAATCCCCGAGAGAAGCCAATTCGGACAGCTATAATCGAGGGGCCCCTTAAGGCAGAGAAGGGCATCACGAACGCGAGCAGGAGGAAGACAGAGACAACGCAGCAGTGGGAATGAGGGGGGCGGCGGAGGAGGAACAACAGCAACACATGCAGCAACAACATGAATAACAAGAGAAATAGGTGGAGGAGGATGACAGAAGACGGAGGCTTCAACGCTCTTACGCTGGCATGCACCACGCATATGCTGCTGCTATGTGTTGCCCTTGGCCCTGTACAGGTGCAAGCTGGACTTTTCAATCAATTAGAAAGTCCAGGCCCCCTCGCTCTCTGGAGATTCAAGCGAATACAAGACGTACAGACAGGAGGAGGGGGAAAGGAGGAAGAGCAGCAGCAACGTCAGCAGTGGCACCAGCAGCAAAAGCAGGAACGGGAGGAGAAATAGGACGACTTTCGGTTCACGGCCGTCTCGGCTCAAAAACACGGGTTTGAATCTGTACCTGCCGTGGTCGATCAACGCTTTAGTGCGTGCGCCGACGGAGCCGCGCATTTTGCAGATCGATGTCCACCGTGCACGCCTCCCGTCTGTATTATCTATATGTATACACATTTACATATGCATATATACATATATACATATACATAAGCAGTATATTTTTACATGTATATATATATATATATGTATGTATATATATGTATATATACATATATGTATATATATGTGTGTACATCTATATATATATGAAGTGGATGATTACTAAAATTTTCGTGGTGTCACGAAATACCAAAAATATAGTGGTCACTAAATCTAATCACTATATTTTTGTGGTATGGATGGCCTGGGCAGGCGCGCCACCGACGCGTCCGGACCCACTGTTCGCGGTGTCCCCGACGGCGCGTTCGGTTCTCGTTCGGCCCGCCCACCTGTGCCGCCGACCCCGCCCCCCCCCGCGCTGTCCGCGCAGTCTCCCGAACACCCCGCCCCGGCCTGGCACGACATCCCTCTCCACGCAGAGACGAGCCCCTTCCGACGTAACGTTCGGTCACCCTCAGAGACACTGTTCTCCTCCCCGTCCAGCTGCGCACCCGCGCGATCTCGTCTCCCCAGTGGAGAAGGGACCGGCGGCGTGACCTTCTCCGCCCCCCTGCCTGGATTTCTGCTCTCGGGGCCGCTCTCCACTCCAACGCCCAGCGAACGCATGCTCGACGTGGGCGGGCCCGTTGTCGCCAGACTCTCTACGTCGGCCGCTTCCCCGCCACCGCCCCCCGTTGCCGTCGCGCTGCCGCTGCGTACCCCCGCTTCGTTCACGCCGACGTTCTTCTCCGAGGCTTCACTGCAGCGTAGGCTCTGCGCCATCGTTTCCGCGTCATCTCTGCAATTTCCAGCGCGCTCGCCCTGCGTCTCCGACTGGGCGCCGCTCGCCCTACACGCCGTCTCGGATGCGCGGTCTGCTGCTCCACTGCCGTGGACGCTGTTCCCAGGCGCGGACGACGGGCCCGCGCGAACGTACATCAACATATGCAGCGAGGAGTCGCGACAAGACTTCCACCCGCGCGCATCGGACGGATGGGGGCACATCTTCACGCATTCGTCATCGCGTAGTTCCCATCTCACGTCGCCGCCAGCCGTCGTCCTGCAAATGGCGGTGTAGTGGCCCGTGTGAAGCCCTTCCCCATGGTGGGCCATGCAGCCCGCCAGCTCGTAGTGGTGCTCGCCCACGATGACTTCTGCATTCGGGACAATGGTATGCGGGACCTTCATTGCCCTCCGGCTCTCTCTGTCGTACGTCTGCGCGCCCACATGAACCCAGAGCACCCGGGGAAACTTCGTCAATTCCCACCCCTTCACAGCTGTCGCCCACCCGCACCCTTTCGGACAGGACCACCTGAAGTCCGACTCCATCAACTGACTGGCACTGCTCTGCTGAATTGTTTCTTGCACAGATGTCACGCCCCCAGCAGGTACTCGAACCGTCAGGCATGTCAGGTGCCTGTCCCCCTTGACCCCATGCGCGCCGCCGCAGCCCTTCCTCCCGCAGACGAGTGTCTCTGTCTTTTCCATCCGAAATAGGCTGCTTACTGTAGGCGCGCGTTCTACGTCGAGCAGCCCCTGTAAAAACTCATTCGCGTCTTCCTGCGTCGAGTTGTAAAACACCCGCCCCACGGCTTTCAACATCATGGGCTTCGGCCCGGCGTGACTCTCCATGGCCCGCAGAGTGCACGCGAGCAGCCCGTCAAAATCCGGCGCCCTGCGCGACCTCTGCGCCGCATTCCCACGCGCGGCGAATCGCCACCACTCCCAGTCGGCTGAGCGGGCCCCGCCTACAGTGCGCATGGCGTCGCGCGCGTCTGACACTGCGAACAGCGCCTGCACAGAAGCGCCCACGAAGCAATGCCACCTCGGATTCTGGAGGCCGGGCAACGCAGTCAGGGAAACATGCGCGTCATCGCTCAGGCCGTCTTCATCTCGCTGCCGTCCGCCTGCCTTTCGAGGGGGACAGTGATCTGGCGCTTCTTCGCACGCGTCGCCAGCGACGGCCCCCGTCGTCTCCGGACCGCGCGCGAGACCCGCCGCGCTGCCGGCACGCGGCTCGGCAGCGATGTCCCACCCTTCCGTTTCGCTGCCGGGATCCCTCTCTCGTGTCTGCCCGCAGCTTCCAAGTCGACTCGGGACATCGTCGCGGGGTGCCCCAGCGTGTCTATCTGCGGCCCCGCGGTCCCCGGAACCGCGTGCATCCCGCGCGCTGCCCCTGCCTTGCGCCGCGGTCTTGTCGACGGCGCCCCGTGCCATCGACAGCCTCCAGGGCGCATCCTGGGCATGCCCGCGACTTGCGAAGCTACTGAGGGCGTCCCACCCGCGACATGCCCGAACCACGTGCTCTGTTTCAAGCCACACAACGGCCCCTGAACACCCCCCCCGCGGAATCTCCGAGTACCCATCGACGGCGCGGACACTCCTCCATGAGGCCGCTCGCGTATCGACCCTCGTACACCCGCACAAACGCTTGTTGCTTGTGCAGCCACCTTTCCACGGCGATCAAGTTCTCTTTCCCCGCGCTCCCGGCGCCGGCTTCTCCAGAGCCCACGTCGTTCTGGCACTGCGTCTCGAAGAAACGCGTGGCGTCTCGACGGCGTCGCCCTCTACGAAGCTTCGCAACCGCCACCTGCAGGCACCTGTTTTCATGAACACCCAGGTTATCATCATCGGACGCAAGAACCAAGGTCGCCAGACAGGGGGCGAACCTGACGTACACCAGCCAAAATAGCGCGACTAGCACCATCAAGCCGCCCACGGTCTCGCCACCACGACATGCGCGGCCCCCCGCTCTTGTGGACTCTCCGACACCCCTGCTTCGAGTGGCGCCGGCGTTCCCCCCTTGCAGCCACACCTGCGCGGACGCCGTGCGCGCCCTGCGGCTGACGCCCACTCCCTGGGAACTTCGCGCGCCCGCGTGCCGTCTGCGACCAGCTCGCCGGCCGTGTCGCTGGGAAAATTGGAGCGCCAACCGATGCAAAGGTTTCGGTTTCGACGCGCACGCCAGGCCGATGAACATCAACGTGCGAAACGCTTCAAAAAAAACACTTTCCGGACATGCGGCCGTCGCCCTCCGTTCCTTCTTGTCCGACTCTGTTCGCGTCCACTTGCGGGGAGACAAAAACGGACCCGGCCTTTCGAAAGTTTGCAAGCGCTTTCCCCTTCGGCGCCTCCACCCCAAGGAGAACCCGCAGGCCCACCAGCGCCGCGCACTCCAGGCCCCGCACGCGCGGGCCACCTTCTTGCCAGGGCTTGCCACGCGCACGCGGAAAGCCCGCCGGACTCGACGCTCGGCCCCGGGCCACTGGCCCGTGCCGACAGCCCGCACTCTCGACGCTTCGGAAACGAGGTGCTGCCCCTGGTGTCGCGGGACACCGCGAACCCGCCGACTCCCAGATTGCCTGTTCGCACCTTCCCCGCGCCCAGCGTTCCCGTGACAGACTCCGAGACGCAGCCGTCGTGTTTCTCGCCACGCACACGACGGGGTCCTGCTGCTGTCTCGCCGGCCAGCTCCACCGAAAAAATGCGATAGTCCTGCCCTTCTAGGATACATGACCCGCGAGAGTTTGGCCCGCCCGGGACGCACCACGCTGGCACCATCACGCTGCCGCCGACCATCGTCCCGCCGACCTGCTGCACCGAAAAAATGCGATAGTCCTGCCCTTCTAGGATACCTCACCTGCGAGAGTTTTGCCCGCCCGGGATGCACCACGCTGGTACCACCACGCTGCCGCCGACCATCGCGGCCAGCACCCGCCATCCGAAACGCTATCTCGTCCGCGCCGGCCTCGGGAGGTCCGGCGCCTTGCAGGGTGTGGTTCCTGCAGACCCTCGGTTTTTGTGGAAAACCGGTAAACCCTCGGTTGTACCCCACCACGGCCGAAGCCGGGCTGACGACCCCTATGGCAGACTCCGAAGAGTCTGCCATGGAAGCCGCGGGCCTGAGACAACCGGTAAACTCCTTGGCTGTTGTGGTACAACCGGTAAAACCCCCGATTCCTTGCAAGGAATCGGGCCTACGACACCCCTTCGCCGCGCCCTTGCGGCTCATGGCGCCCAGGGGAGGGGCCGGAGGGGGGGCCCTGGGAAGAGGCGCCCCTCAAGAGTAGCTGCACTCAAGGCTTGAGCCTGGCAGCGCGGCGTTCTCGACTCCTCGCTTATCCCACGTTTCCTTTCCTCATCTTCCTCCTTCTCTTCCTCCACCCCTCATCCCCATCCTCTGTGTCATCGTTCTCCTTCTCCTTGTCACCTTCGTGGTCGTGCTCATCGGCAATATCACGCTCCCCATCCCCAACATCATCATCATCTGCGTCAGCGTCATCACCATCACCCTCATCATTTTCATCACAATCATTATCATGATGGTCGCCATGATCAACGGGAACTCCTGGGACGCCCTCTGCGAGGCGTCACGGCAGCATACGCGAGGGCGACGGGCCGAGAGCACGGCTGGCATGCAAATCACACGGAGACTTCCTGGACAAAGGCTGCATTAGGAGAACGCTGCATCACGCACTAGCCGGCCGCTCGGGGCTGATCGAGAACTTGTGTACATATACTGCGCCCTGGTGTCCCGCTCCCCGCCTCTCCCATTCTCCCCCCGCCCTCCTCCCTCCACCTCTTCCCTGCCTCTTTCTCCCCCCTGCTCAACCCCCACCCCCCAAATCCTGCCCTCGAATCCTACTCCCCGTCCCCTTTCCCTGGACGTTTCCGCGCTCTCCCCCCGAAACTGTGTTCCCATGTGGAAGCCTCTTGGAGGGGGTGCGGATGCCCGATTTAGTGACGGAACGGCTCGACTTTGTGTGAAAACGGGAACCGTCGCCAGTCCCCGCGCCCTGATATTTTTTTGAGTGTTCCTCGAAACCCTACGAGCCCTGAGCGCTCCCCAGGACCTCCGTACAGCTCCTTTTCCCCCAACACCTTCTCCTCGTCCCTATTCGGGTCGGGCGATGTTTTCACTCTCCGCGAAACATCACATGATTTGCTACGTCTTTGCCTCCGACTTGCGGCTTGCACGTCGGAGGGACGAACAGCGGCCGACGCGCCACTCGCCAGCAGGCCATGCTTCAGCGGAGGACAGGAAGAAGGAAGTGAGCCCTCTTACTCCTGCTCCTGCGTGTCGT
Source organism: Prorocentrum cordatum (assembly GCA_963575745.1). Lineage (NCBI taxonomy): Eukaryota > Dinophyceae > Prorocentrales > Prorocentraceae > Prorocentrum > Prorocentrum cordatum. The sequence goes on along the minus strand of CAUYUJ010016863.1, from coordinate 150,989 downwards.
CTTCTCTCCTCTTGTCACTCTCGCCAAAGAAACAGCGAGCATGGAGACGCTGCTTGTGAAATCGGCATGAAGCACGTATCAAGGAGCCCGCACGTGAAAATCTGGAAAAAAAAACTGCCTGAGACTAACTAGGATCGGCCCTCGTGGTACTGTGCACCACAAAGCCTTGTCCCTCCGAGCCCGCGGGGCGCACGCTGACAACCTGGTGGCGCGGCCAACGCGCTCCCCTGACAGTCGGCTCAAGGGGGAACAGCAGGAGGCAAACTGGCGGGTCCTGATAGTCCGCCGACCTCTTGTGGGTCTCCAGGCATGTGAGATTGTTCCCCCCCCATAATTCCCCCCCCAGGGACCCCAAACCGGGAATTTGACCCCCCCCCCTCGCCCGGGACGACCCCGGACCGAACTCACCCGGGGCGGTCTGGGCTCCCTGGGATCGCTCTTGAGCTGCACGACAGCACTTGACGCCTCCCAAGAAGCCGCCAAGACGGTCCACGAGAACCCAAAGTCGCCGAATGATCGTTCCAAGACGCCCAATATGAACCCAAAACGGCCCAAGAGGCCGCCAAGACACCCCACGAAGCCTCCAGGAGGCCTCCCAAGAAGCCCCCAAGAAACCACAATCTTCAAATTCCCTTGGGAGAACGTGCGTTGTCAGCATATCCAACTTGTTAGCCTTCACGGCGTTGAAAACCGTCCACGAGGCCCGCACGAGGCCACCAGGACCACCCCAAGACGGCCCACGAGGCCCCCAGGAGGCCCCAAAGACAACCCAAAAGACTCCAACGTGGCCCAAGAGGCGCCCTAGACGGCCCAAGAGAGCACCAAGACGGCCCCAAGAGAGGGACCACGAACCGCGAATTCCAGCGCTCCGCCCAACGAAGCTCTCCAGAGGACCCAAGAGGCCCCCAAGCGGCCCCAAGAGGCCCCCATGAGGCACCCAAGAGGCACCCAAGGAGTCCCCAAGAGGTCCAAAAGAAGCTCCAAAACGGCTCCCAAAACCCTTCGAAACTGCCTCGAAGAGGCCCACGAGAGTCCTCGCCACGAGATCCCGACGGACATCCCAACGGGAGCCCACCGGGGGGCCACCAAGGAACGGATCGGGACGAAGCGTGGGTCCCGGAAAATACGATAACAACAACGAGGCAAAAGGAACGATGTCGAGCGCCGTGTGATAATTCGGACAAGCCTCGTGGAATGCAGTCCTGGAGGCGCAGTAGTTTATAGAGGGGTCGGCGGATGTGGCGTAAGCCTATAGAATCTCGACGAGATGTTCTTCGGGGGCGGCCAAGAGGGGGGCGTCCAACAGGGGGGGGCGCAAATCATGGCCGGCGGCCTGTGCGCGGCCCAAGGGGGGGCCAGGGACGTGACGAAACAAAAAGAGGCGCCATGAAATCTGGGGAAGTACCATGGCCCACGCCATGATATCAACCCCCTCTTTGCCGCCACCGAGTTCTGCGCGCCAGCATGATGCGATGCTCGCTTGTGGGCACCTCGGCCCCGGCCCGCGGCACCTGCCGGGGGTGCGCCCTGGAGGTCGCACCGTCGTCGCCCGCAGCCGGGGAGAGGCCCGGCAGCCGGGGCCCAATCCCCGCGCCACGGAGTGCACACCGCAGGCACGGACAGGCGCGCTCCACTGCCCGCAGAGGCACTGCGCGCACGTGGCCCGGATCCGCCGCCAGGGATCTGCGGGCCGCTGCTGAGGCGCAACGACAAGGGGGGGACTGGCAGAGGGGAGGGGATGCATCGACCTGGAATCGGCGATGCATCGCCACTAGATCGGCGATGGGCCTCCGACAGTGAGTCTTCGAATCTTCACCTCCCTGGGCAGGTTCTATCGGGCCCCTGTCGGCGATCTGTGGGCGACTGGGGGGCGACGCATCCCTCCCCCTGCGCCTATCCCCCCCTTCTCGTTGCCCCTGCAATTCGGGGATGGACAGACCTCCCTTTAGTAAAACGTGGTTTAGTGAAAACGACCTCGGGCCCACATCTGGCCGGCGCAAGCCTGGAAAATAACGGCCGCGGCGCCCTCTCGAGAACCGAAAACGGACAATTCACTGATCGACGTGTCTGGGTAGGAGGTCTGTCCACCCCCGAGCAATGCACAGGAGGCAGGCCATGTGTTTCTGCTTCGGACGTGTGCGAGCAGGCACCTCGCGAGCATTGGCACGCGCTCGGTGAAGGCAGGGCGCCGGGGAGAGCCTCCTCATCCTCCTCCTCCTCCTCCTCCTCCTCCTCCTCCTCCCCCTCCTCCTCCCTCTCCTCTCCTCCTCCTCCTCCTGCTCCTCCTCCTCCTCCTCCTCCTCCTCAAGGCTCTGCAGAAGAACATGGTCATCCATGAACGCCAATCGAGAGAAAAACAAACAAATTACGCCAACTCAACACGCCTGGTCGAGCAGGTGGCAGCCTTCCGGGACCCAGGCATGAAACCTTGGATCAGCTGCTTAAGGGTACGGCCCCCGGGAGGACGCTCGACTTAAGCAAGACTCCGATCGGTCAACATGCGGCACAGATCAACATCTGTGATTCACGACGCCGGCCACAAGAGCCATTCGGCCCACGGACCCACTGGGCGCGATTCACCGATTCGCACGCTGTCTACTTCAGCTGCGGCCGTCACAGCGCGAGATCACTCGACGCACGCCATGCGCACGCGCCTGACGGCACACTTTGGACGCCGGGAAGCCCGGGGCGCCCTCCTACTCCTCAGCGCTCCTCGGCGAGAGAGACGCGGGCCTCAGGCGTCCGCCTTCTTTGCCAGCAGATCACTGCTGCTGTCTTCAGAGAGCTCTTTCTTCGGCTGCGCTGGCCACAGACTGTACGCGGTGAAGGCCACCATGTTCCCCACCACGCCCAGGCACATCAGGTACTTCCAGTGCCCGACAGGCAGCGACTCCATGCCCATGAGCAGGGCCAGGGCGATGGCCGCCACCTTATTGAAGTTTGCGGCAAACGACGCGAAGAACGGGGAGAGGCCCCCGACAATGTTGTACAGCAGGAGGTTGTAGCCGAGGGCCCAGATGCCAGACAGCATCACCAGCACCACGGTGCTGGGGCTCAGCTGGGCGATCTGCACGAGCACGCTGAAATCCGTGGCCATATCTTGTCCAGGATAAGACACGGGGTGCTTGATCAAGTAGCTGGGCAGCAACAACAGCACGACGATTGGAATGGCCATGTAAAGGAGAGAGTCGATAGAGTTCAGCTTGAACCCCTTGCCAAGAATCACCACTACGATGAGCTCCAGGGAGGAGAAAAGGAGCGAGCAGATGCACAAGCAGAGCCCCAGCGTGTCGCTGCCGCCGCCGGCCTCGATTTCGGCCGCCGTCTTCTTCTCGGCACTCTTGGAGATCACCACCAGCGAGGCGCAGATGACGCCGAGTAGCATCGCGCCCACCTTCGCAGGGCGAATGTCGACGCTTCCATCGTCGAACCACTTGCGAAAGCACAGCTGCAGGAGGAGAGATATCAGCGGGCTCGTGGAGCGCACCATAACGTTGACGGACATGTCCAGAAGCGAGAGGCTGAAGTTGTTGAGGGCTATGTTCAGGGTGAAGCACACTGCGAGGGCCATCACCGCGTAGATCTGGTCCTTGCTGACAATGGCCTGCGGCCTGTAGGCCCACGGCGTCAGCTGGGACGCGAGGATCGCCAGCGCGAGAAAAAGGAAGCCCACGAGCTGCTGGATGGCCGTCAGGATCAGGGGCGCCTGGAAGCCCCGCATGTTGAGCTCCTGGGAGACCGTGTGGTTGGACAGGATCGCCTTCATGTACAAATTCATGAAACTCTGGGCCCCGAAGAACAGGAGCAGCTGCGCCAGGGTCCGGTATCTGGGCAGGATGACGAAGACGCCGCCGCCGAGCACCAGCGCCAGCACGGGCACCCCGAGCTGCGCGCACAGCTCCGCGCTTCCAGTGTAGGCCGGCTCCTCGATCGCGGTGGCGCCAATAAGCATTCCTCCGCTCTCCAGCATCTCGACGCTCAGGTTCACCTGCGAGGCATCGCCCGTGACCAGGCGGTGGCCCTCCTCCGGGCCTGCGGGGATGCCCGCCCTGCCCTTCCTGTCCATGGCGGCCGCGCTGCCTGCCACGGCGAGCAGCACGCAGCAGCGCGCGACCGACATGACTACTAACATTCTTCAAGGATGCACTATGGAGTTCGTTGGCGAAGAATGTGAGCGCATGTGAGGCGCCGGTGTCAACACCTTGAGCCAAAATGGCAACGGATGATGATGTCGATGCTGATGATGATGATGATGATGCTGCTGCTGCTGATGATGATGATGATCATTATGATGATGCTGATGCTGATGATGATGATGATGCTGATGATGATGATGATGATGATGATGATGATGATGGTCTCACGCCTGTAATCGAACGTGCTTGAGTGCTTGAAACATGAGGGCGGCTCATCTGAATCTCAACTTCTTGCAAACTGATGGGTGGTTGCTGTTGTCTTTGGCCGCGAATTGCAGAACTATGATTGTTCAGCAGATTTTGCGCTTCGCTTGCGTGCTTGCGTGATGAGATAGTAGCGTGCCTGCAAACGAACGCGTTTGCAAGCATGCAAACATAGGGTGTCTGAAAAAACGTCGAGGACGCTCTATGAGGAGCCGAGGGGGAAGTTCGAGGATTCCCTCAGATCGACTGAAAGGCTTCCCTGAGGAAACCTACAGGAATCCCTGAGTGAGCCTGGGGATTTCCAACTAGAACCACGCGCGCGCGCTTCGCTGAGGTTCTAGCAAGCCCCAGGCCGTGACAAGTTCACAGATACACTGAAATAGTTACCCACAATTTGAATGAATAGGAGGCACACCGAAGCGTCAAAAAACGCGGGCTGAACAGAGATCGATTACACACAATGTCACATCCATACAAGGCAATGCCAACCAATTCCTAGCAGCGAAAAATGATCTTCAAATGGAGTACCCACACTGACACTGCAATGGAAACCAGATGCGAGCGCCGTGCAGCGAGAAGCAAAGCAAATGAAAGGCAAGGCAATGCGATGCAATACAACTAAATGCAAAGCAGAACAATGCTCGCCAGTGCAATGCAGTTTGCGGAACCATGCCAGTACACATCCGTCGGAACACAACAAAGTAAAAGGCAAGGCAATACTTCGCGCTCGCGGGGCGGCCCCTGGGGCCCCCCCGGCGAAAAGTACCCCGACCGAAGCCCGGGAACTATTACTGAGATGGTTTCCCTCCTGGGCGCGGCCTTCCACGCCCCCGGGAGCGCGCCAAGAGGGCCAAAAGAGGCCCCCAAGGCGGTCCAAGAGGGCTCCGAATCACCGAACGATCGGCCCAAGACGCCCAACACGGCGTCAAGACGGCCCAAGAGGCCTCCAAGACGTCCCAAGGGAGCCCCGACCCTCCCCAAGAGAGCCCCAAGAGGCAAAAATCAATGATGTTCCTTAGGTTTTTGAAGGTTTTTGGCTTCCTCGCCTTTTCGGCCTTCCGACGCTCCAAGACGGCCCAAGAGGCCCCCAAGACCACCCCAAGACGGCCCCAGAGGCCCGCAAGAGAGCCCCAAGACCGCCCAAGAGGGCCCCAAGACAGCCTAAAAGGCGCTCAAGAGGGCTCCAAGAGAGCCCCAAAAGAGGCCCAAGATGGAGACCACGAACCGAAAATCCGAGCCATCCGCTCCAAGAGGCCTCCAGGACGCCCCAAGAGGCCCCCAAGAAGCCCCAAGAGGCGCCAAGAGGCCCGAAACAGACCCCCAAAGGCTCCAAAACGGAGCCCCAAGAGGCAAAACTCAGTGATGTCCATTAGGTTTCTGAAGGTTGTTGGCTTCCTCGCCTTTTCGCGTTTCCAACACTCCAAGACGGCCCAAGAGGCCCCCAAGAAGCCCCCAAGACCACCCCAAGACGGCCCAAGAGGCCCCCAAGAGAGCCCCATAACCGCCCAAGAGAGCTCCAAGACCGCCCAAGAGAGCTTCAAGACGCCCGCGATAAACTTTCACGAACCGCCACCTTCCGGATAAGACGGTTCAAGCATGCACAAAAACATGATCGACCCACGAACCCGGAAAGGAATATAGAAATGTAACGCATGGCAACGTGTTCAAGGACACCTGATTGGGTGACGGGCAAATGCAATGCTGATTGTACCGATCTTGATGTACCGTGCCGAGGGCTGTGCTGTGCTGCACCGTGCTGAATTGCGATGTGCCATGCCGCGGTTGTGCTCTATAGCGTCGTGGATCGAGTCCTCCTTTGCATTCGAGTCCTGACCGAACTGATCTGGATCTTAAGCTCGAGCTGCCTGAACACATAGTAGCTGCCCCAGAGCTGATTGACAGGGGGACATGCCAGGAGGACGCGCCGCGAAACGTCCCAAAGGACGCGCCAGGCGACGTGCCACGGGACGTGCCATGGGGTCGCACCGTAGGACGTGCCAAGGGGACGCGCTACGGAACGTTCCATGGATGTGCCACGGAATGTGCCAGGGGACGCGCCACGCGACGTACCAGGGGACTCGCCAAAGAACGCCCCACGGAACGTGCCAGGTTGCAATGCTGATTGTATCGATCTTGATGTACCGTGCCGAAGTCTGTGCTGTGCTGCACCGTGCTGAATTGCGATGTGCCATGCCGCGGTTGTGCTCTAAAGCGTCGTGGATCGAGTCCTCCTTCGCATCCGAGTCCTGACCGAGCTGATCTGGATCTTAAGCTCGAGCTGCCTGAACACATAGTGCCGCAGAGCTAATTGACAGGGGGACATGCCAGGAGGACGCGCCACGGAAGGTCTCAAGGGACGCGCCAGGCGACATGCCAGGGGGCGTGCCATGGGGACGCACCGCGGGACGTGCCGAGGGGACGCGCTACGGAACGTGCTGGGGACAAGCGTTTCGCTCGAGACATCCTGTCAAAATCCTCATTCTAGACATCCGCCTGAGCGACCTGGACACGTGAAAACAAACGTTTCGCTCAACACATCCTCAACACATTCTCATGCTAGACATCCGCCTGGGCGAACTGGACACGTGAAAACAAGTAATTCGCTCGAGACATCCTCAACAAATCTTCATGTGAGACGTCCGCCTGGGTGACCTGGGCACGTGAAAACAAGCGTTTCGCTCGAGACGTTTTCAACACCTCCTCATTCTAGACATCCGCCTTGGCGACCTGTACACGTGAAAGCAAACGTCTCGCTCGAGACATCCGCAACACATCTTCATGTTAGACATCCGCCTGGGCGACCTGGACACGTGAAAACAAGCGTTCGCTCGAGACATTCTCAACACATCCTCATGCTAGGCATCCGCCTGGGCAACCTGGACACGTGCAAACAAGCATCTCGATCGAGACTTCCTCAACACCCCCTCATTCTATACATCCGCCTGGGCGACGAGGACGCGTGAAACCAAGCGTCTCGCTCGAGACATCCTCAACAAATCCTGGCGCTTGACCTCTGCCTGGGCAACCTGGAGGCGTGACACCAAGCGTCTCGCTCGAGACATCCTCAAGACCTGGGCACGTGAAACCAAGTATTTCACTTGAGAGATCCTTTAAATTCTGGCCCCCAGCAGAGGACAATCTATAACACAAAACAAGCGTTTCGCTCGAGATATCCTCAACAAATTCTGAACAGATGGGTCCCTTTCGCCCCAGAGCGGATCAAGCGTGAAAACACTTGGGTCCCTTTCGCCCCTGAGCGGAACAAGCGTGAAAACACGTGGGTCCCTTTTCGCCCCTGAGCGGAACAAGCGTGAAAACACGTGGGTCCCTTTCGCCCCTGACCGGAATAAGCGTGAAAACACGTGGGTCCCTTTCGCCCCTGAGCGGAACAAGCGTGAAAACACGTGGGTCCCTTTCGTCCCTGAACGGAACAAGCGTGAAAACACGTGGGTCCCTTTCGCCCCTGAGCGGAACAAGTGTGAAAACACGTGGGTCCCTTTCGCCCCTTTCGCCTCCTGGGCCTTCCTAAGGCCTCCTCGGGCCTCCTCGGCATTCCTGGGGCCTCCTGGAGCCTTCTGGGGCCTCCTGAAGCCTTCTGGGACGTCCTGGGACGTCCTGGGGCCTCCTGGGGCCTCCTGGGCTCTCCTGGGGCCTCCTGGGGCTTCCTAGGCATTCCCTAAACATCCTGGGGCCTCCTGGGGCTTCCTGGGGCCATGCCCCTGACCAAAACGTGTCCCGCACCCTGTGATTTATCGATCGCGATTTCAAAAACAAGCGTTTCGCTAGGGACATCCTCAATTTTTAATTCGCCGGCCCTACGCGACCTCGTTATTTATCGCAAAAGAAATTCGCCGGCCCTACAGCCGTCAAAACCGGGGAGAACCAACTAAAAGAGAACACTGGGCTCAGGCCCTTTCCGGGAAAAACGGCCCCCGCCGGCAGGGTCGCCCCAAGCCGACCATCCAAGATCAACAACCAAACCCACCACCCGCATTCACTCCGATCACTCAGGCAATCGACAGCCGTGCCCCAATATGGGCCGGCGGAATTAGCGAAGCGATGAAATAAGTTGTGGATGCCCCGATTCCACCGTTGGTAAAGTAAACATCCATATGGCGCTAGCACTCCACCTTGTCCTTCTCCTTGCCCTCCTCCTCCTCATCCTCCTCCTCCACCCCTCCTCCTCCTCCTCATCATCATCCTCCCTTTCGCAATATATCCTCTGGTCGGTCGGCTGGCCCTGGCCGACGACCGTTTAGACTGCCACGCAGAGTTTACGGGGGAAACAAATTAACAGATCTCCCCCCCTGGGGGGCTGGGCAATAACTGTCACAGGTAGCCCCCGGTCCATCGGCCATCTTGAGCGTCTTGGAGGCCTCTTGAGCCGTCTTAGGGGCCTCTTGGGGCCGTCATGGGGCCCTCTTGGGCGATCTTTGGGGGCTCTTGGGCCGTCTCGGACCGTCGGAAGGCAGAAAACATGATGGACCCACGAACCCGGAAAGGGATTTAGACATGTGGAGCATGGACACGTTTTCACGATACCCAACTGGGCAACACCTCACGAAACATCCCACGAGACACTTCACGAAACATCCCACGAGACACCTCACGAAACATTCCACGAGACACCTCACGAAACATTCCACGAGACACCCCGCGAAACATTCCACGAGACACCCCACGAAACATTCCACGACGACAGGCAACCACTCAACCAAGGCGGTGTGGTCGTGCTGGGGAGTGGTCGTGCTGGGGTGTGGTCGTGCTGGGGGGTGGTCGTGCTGGGGGGTGGTCGTGCTGGGGGGGTGGTCGTGCTGGGGGGTGGTCGTGCTGGGGCGTGGTCGTGCTGGGGCGTGGTCGTGCTGGGGCGTGGTCGTGCTGGGGTGTGGTCGTGCTGTGGTGAGGTCGTGCTGGGGTGTGGTCGTGCTGGGGTGTGGTCTTGCTGGGGTGGGGTCGTGCTGGGGTGGGGTCGTCGTGCTGGGGTGTGGTCGTGCTGGGGTGTGGTCGTGCTGGGGTGGGGTCGTGCTTGGGTGGGGTCGTGCTGGGGTGTGGTCGTTCTGGGGTGTGGTCGTGCTGTGGTCGTGCTAGGGTGGGGTCGTGCTGGGGTGGGGTCGTGCTGGGGTGTGGTCGTGCTGGGGTGTGGTCGTGCTGGGGTGTGGTCGTGCTGGGGTGTGGTCGTGCTGGGGTGTGGTCGTGCTGGGGCTGGGGTGTGGTCGTGCTGGGGTGTGGTCGTGCTGGGGTGGGGTGCTGGTGGGTCGTGCTGGGGTGGTGGTCGTGCTGGGGTGGTCTGGGGTGGGGTCGTGCTGGGGTGGGGTCGTCTGGGGGGGCGTGGTCGTGCTGGGGTCGTGCTGGTCGTGCTGGGGTGTGGTCGTGCTGTGGTGAGGTCGTGCTGGGGTGTGGTCGTGCTGGGGTGTGGTCTTGCTGGGGTAGGGTCGTGCTGGGGTCGGGTCGTGCTGGGGTGTGGTCGTGCTGGGGTATGGTCGTGCTGGGGTGGGGTCGTGCTGGGGTGGGGTCGTGCTGGGGTCTGGTCGTGCTGGGGTGTGGTCGTGCTGGGGTATGGTCGTGCTAGGGTGGGGTCGTGCATTTCGCTCGAGACATCCTGCCAAAATTCCAGGAAATCGTACAAAAACAAACGAATTAGTCGAGACATCATCGAAATTCCTTCGCGCGGGGCGCTTTTCCGCGTCGCGGTCGGCTCTGCAAAACAAGCGTTTCGCTCGAGACATCCTCGGCAAACTCTGCGGAGCAAGCGTTTCGCTCGAGACATCCTCAACACACGAAAAAGTGGCCCGCACCCTGTGATTTATCGATCGGGATTTCAAAAACAAGCGTTTCGCTCGAGACATCCTCAAATTTTAATCCGCCGGCCTCCTTCGACCTCGATATTTATCAGGGAAAAAATCCGCCGGCCTCCTTCAAGTTGGCACCGGGGGATTAGGTTTACCAACTAAAAGAGAACCCTGGGCTCGAGCCCTTTCCGGGAAAATTTGGGGGCTCTTGGGCCGTCTCGGACCGTCGGAAGGCAGAAACATGATGGACCCACGAACCCGGAAAGGGATATAGACATGTGGAGCATGGACACGTTTTCATGATACCCAACTGGGCAACACCTCACGAAACATCCCACGAGACACCTCACGAAACAGCCCACGAGACACCTCACGAAACATTCCACGAGACACCTCACGAAACATTTCACGAGACACCCCGCGAAACATTCCACGAGACACCCCACGAAACATTCCACGACGACAGGCAACCACTCAACCAAGGCGGTGTGGTCGTGCTGGGGAGTGGTCGTGCTGGGGTGTGGTCGTGCTGGGGGGTGGTCGTGCTGGGGGGTGGTCGTGCTGGGGGGGGGGTCGTGCTGGGGGGTGGTCGTGCTGGGGCGTGGTCGTGCTGGGGCGTGGTCGTGCTGGGGCGTGGTCGTGCTGGGGCGTGGTCGTGCTGGGGCGTGGTCGTGCTGGGGTGTGGTCGTGCTGTGGTAAGGTCGTGCTGGGGTGCGGTCGTGCTGGGGTGTGGTCTTGCTGGGGTGGGGTCGTGCTGGGGTGTGATCGTGCTGGGGTGGGGTCGTGCTGGGGTGTGGTCGTGCTGGGGTGTGGTCGTGCTAGGGTGGGGTCGTGCTGGGGTGGGGTCGTGCTGGGGAGTGGTCGTGCTGGGGTGTGGTCGTGCTGGGGTGTGGTCGTGCTGGGGCGTGGTCGTGCTGGGGTGGGGTCGTGCTGGGGTGGGGTCGTGCTGGGGTGGGTCGTGCTGGGGTGGTCCGCACCCTGTGATTTATCGATCGGGTCGTGCTGGGGTGTGGTCGTGCTGGGGTGTGGTCGTGCTGGGGTGTGGTCGTGCTGGGGTGTGGTCGTGCTGGGGTGTGGTCGTGCTGGGGTGTGGTCGTGCTGGGGGGTGGTCGTGCTGGGGGGTGGTCGTGCTGGGGGGGTGGTCGTGCTGGGGGGTGGTCGTGCTGGGGCGTGGTCGTGCTGGGGCGTGGTCGTGCTGGGGCGTGGTCGTGCTGGGGTGTGGTCGTGCTGTGGTGAGGTCGTGCTGGGGTGTGTCGTGCGGGTCTTGCTGGGGTGTGGTCGTGCTGGGGTGTGGTCGTGCTGGGGTGGTCGTGCTGGGGTATGGTCGTGCTGGGGTGGGTCGTGCTGGGGTGTGGTCGTGCTGGGGTGTGGTCGTGCTGGGGTGTGGTCGTGCTGGGGCGTGGTCGTGCGGTGGGGTCGTGCATTTCGCTCGAGACATCCTGCCAAAATTCCAGGAAATCGTACAAAAACAAAGGAATTAGTCGAGACATCATCGAAATTCCTTCGCGCGGGGCGCTTTTCCGCGTCGCGGTCGGCTCTGCAAAACAAGCGTTTCGCTCGAGACATCCTCGGCAAACTCTGCGGAGCAAGCGTTTCGCTCGAGACATCCTCAACACACGAAAAAGTGGCCCGCACCCTGTGATTTATCGATCGGGATTTCAAAAACAAGCGTTTCGCTCGAGACATCCTCAAATTTTAATTCGACGGCCTCCTTCGACCTCGATATGCCCGGAAGATAAGGGCAGAGCCCAGGGTTCTCTTTTAGTAGGTAAACCTGTCCCCCGGTGCCAACTTGAGGGAGGCCGGCGAAGTTTTTCCCTGATAAATAACGAGGTCGAAGGAGGCCGGCGAATTAAAATTTGAGGATGTCTCGAGCGAAACGCTTGTTTTTGAAATCCCGATCGATAAATCACAGGGTGCGGGCCAATTTTTCGTGTGTTGAGGATGTCTCGAGCGAAACGCTTGCTCCGCAGAGTTTGCCGAGGATGTCTCGAGCGAAACGCTTGTTTTGCAGAGCCGACCGCGACGCGGAAAAGCGACCCGCGCGAAGGAATTTCGATGATGTCTCGACTAATTCCTTTGTTTTTGTACGATTTCCTGGATTTTTGGCAGGATGTCTCGAGCGAAATGCACGACCCCACCCTAGCACGACCATACCCCAGCACGACCACACCCCAGCACGACCAGACCCCAGCACGACCCCACCCCAGCACGACCCCACCCCAGCACGACCATACCCCAGCACGACCACACCCCAGCACGACCCGACCCCAGCACGACCCGACCCCAGCAAGACCACACCCCAGCACGACCACACCCCAGCACGACCTCACCACAGCACGACCACACCCCAGCACGACCACGCCAGCACGACCACGCCCCAGCACGACCACGCCCCAGCACGACCACCCCCCAGCACGACCACCCCCCCAGCACGACCACCCCCCAGCACGACCACCCCCCAGCACGACCACACACCAGCACGACCACTCCCC